>BJBW01005777.1:0-68251 GCA_004320125.1 Scolopax mira
GAAGACAGTCTGGGTCAGTCCTGCCTCAGGCAAAGGCAAACCCATCCATGGATGGATCCGGGGCAGAAGGTGCAAGGAGTGCAGTGCAGTCGGGTGCGTTCCAGGTGCTTCGGCAAGTGGCAGTATTGTGATCACGGTTGTATACTCCTCTGTCCATGTTATCGTTGTTATTTCTTGTGGCCTTCGCTGTTTTGTTAAATTGCCTTTGTGTCAACCCACAAGTTTTTCTTTCAATTTTCCCCTCCCGGCCACAGCGACGGTGGGAACTCTGATCTGTGCAAGCAGCTGTCACGTGGTCTTTTGTTCCCTGGGGCCAAACTACGACAGTCCCTATCCACCAACTAGGGAGAAATGATCTCTAGCAGAGAAGATAAATGGGCTAAAAAGGTGGAGATATAAGTCATGAGAAGGAATTTGTAAATATGTAGAAAACAGAGTGCAAACTTTAGTTTTCCCAGGAGGCAAGATCCTGAACTCTTGCCACCTTGCCTCTTCAATGACCCTTACCTCAGCAGTCCTCCTTTTTCCAAAATGACCTCACACTCGTTGTCCGGTCACCTTCTGTTGAACCAAAGTGAGAAAATAAGATGGCATTAGACCTATTAACACATTTGCTCAAGTGAAAGAAAGAGATGAGGAGTCAAGGCTTTGTCATGTTTTGTGCTGAGAGGATCAACAGGCTCTGCTGTGGCCCTGAGGTCTGGACAGTACCTGGCTAGGAACAGTTAAAACTTTGTTCTCACTATTTTTGTGCACTGCAGCTAATACGGATCATTTTGTGGCTTCCACAGTATATGACAAGACAAATTATCTGCAGTGAGCTCCTCCTGTACAAGTGGTCAACACACAGTTCAGTACAGAACCAGGAACTAACTTATCAAAAGTGAAAACCTGGTACTTCATTAATTCACTTTCCTTCATGTCTTTTCCAACTGTTCTTTCTTCAATCTTTTGTCAAATCTCTGCTGACTTTATGGAGAGATGACTAGCACAGTATGTTAGTAGATGGCTTAACCTTGGTCTAAGTGTAAAGTGTGTTAGGGGATGGCTCTCCTCATGAGCTTCCCCTCTTCATTTTTGAAAGATCTTGAGGAATTCATGTCAAAAAAGGCTTTCCTAACCTGACTTAGAATCACAGAATCATATAGATTGGAAAATACCCTTAAGGTCATGAAGTCCAACCGCTAACCTATCACTGCCAAGTCCACCACTAAACCATGTCGCTAAGCACCATACCTACATGTATATGTTTTAAATATCTTCAGGGATGGGGACTCAACTGCTTTCCTGAGCAGCCCACTCCAATGCTTGATAACCTTTTCATTGAAGAAATTTTTTCTAACTTTTAGAATTCCAGTCTAAACTTGTGGGTTTGCTTCTTTGAGGGAAAAGAGAAGAAAATCACATTTTTAGAAACATGTTCTTTTCATATCATACAGCAGGAAGTGGCTGATTTCTCAGTTTTCTGACATAACTCAAATGCTTTTGGAAACAAAACATGTAATCTGAAGGACTGTCTAGGCAAATTCATCCATCATCATGCATGGGGATTTCAAAGTGCCCATGGGGTATTCAACACCCAAGTACAGGGAAGTAGCTGTTTGAATCGCTCTCAAGGCTTCCTTAAAAACTGCAGTCTACGCAGAGACAATGTCATCAGAACACTTTTTCCTTAAGGGAAAGAGTTTAGCAAAGAGACTGTGGTGTTCCAATGTTCTGAAAAGTTCACTGAGTTATTTTCCCTCTTTAGGGACAAAGGTGCTGAAATAATTTCATTTTAACATCAGTGTTTCCTAGTTCATTTGAACATTATTCCACAGTGATTTTCTATAGGTATTGCAATTTGCCTGTTCTTTCTTTTTGATTAGTGCCTGGTAGATACAACCCAGGAATTATTCTTTCTAATGTGCAAAAGCAGCTGTTAGAACCTCATTATTACTACCTTACAGCTTTCATAGTGTTCCTGAAGAACACAAAAAATGTATTTGGAGCGCTCTTCTGACCACATGGTCTTCAAAAATGGCCAAAACCTCCATGAGCTATTGAAGAAGAACTGCTTATCCACAAGTAAAACTCCAGACTACACAGAAAGGTAATACTAATTCTCTGGATTATATGTTTGTATGTGGTCTAAACAAGTCTCTTCAATTGTGTGTAGACATTAAAAAATTTTTATCTACACCAATCTCAAAACAAAAAAACTGTACCAAAAAATACCCGTCTTTTGCAAGGATTATTTCTAGTTAGCACACTTCAGCATATGCTCAGGCCAAATATGGAAAACCATTTGCCTTCCCCAATTGTAAGCAAGGAAGAATATTATCATTTACTAGAAATTTTGATAGCAAGAGGTAAAGGTTGGTATTGTGAAGCAGAGATGTCCTGCATTATTACCACAAAAATCTACTCCCAGCAACTACACAGGGAGTAGGGGGAGCTACACAGGAAATAAAGACTTAGAAAAGTTTACACTAAAAAGCTGGAGAATAAAGAAATAATTTTTTCTTCCGTCAATCAAATTCTTCCTAATAAATGCTCATTTTGATTGACTGAAAGAAAAAAGGGATCACATTACTGTTGCCTTTAAATCCCTGTTTCCTAGCTAAAGCATAGCACTGAATTGAGAGGACAACATTTGCATATTGGAAGATTATGGAAACTGAGTGCAATGGAAGACTGGATGTTAACTGGGTGAATGATTAGATTCTGAATAAAGCAGTGGTGTATGACAGTAGAACACAACACTGAAGAGGTATCATATCACATGGGCTTCTCTAGACCAGAAAGGCAATGTAGGTTATGAAGTCAAACAGACAATGTTCTTTGCTTGTTGTAGCCTCAGAGGGAACTTACTGGTAGAAAAGATTTTTCTGAAATACTAACAAGTTGAGTTATTGATTAATGCTAGATATTCACTTTTTTTCAGATAAAATCCAGGTTTGCTTTGCCTGGTAGTAAGCAAAAACTAAATTAGAAGCCATTTTACTCAAATCTAACTAAATAAATATTATACAAACTAAATTAATAGTATTCCTATGCCAAGATTTTTTCTTTCTTTTTTTTAACATTATGGCCAGCCAAGGATCACCATCAATAAGACAACTATCCCTATTTAGATCAACTGGCAAACATAAAACCCATCTGTGTGTTGCTTAACAGGTGCCATTTTAGATCCATGGGGACCAAAGCAAGCTTTGTACAGATGGACAGACATTCATTGGACCCTTGCTAGCAGTAGAATATTTATTCAGCCACTGCCTGCCTACAGACTCAATATTTGAAAGAGCCAGTGAAAAATGTTTCTTGTGGAATATTTTCATGAGGGACAAATAGGAGGAGGAAGCAGAGGAAATTCCATTTTAAAATGTTGGCTTACATTCACCAACAGTCCCATTTTGATCAAAACCTGCAAGTTCTGGTGAGTGTTCTGGGGAGTCACTTGATTCCACCCAAAAGCTATAATTATTAATAGAAATACTATTAAGCTGTATACTTTTCATGGAAAGGAGAGGAGTTCTTTCTGCTGACAGCAATTTTATAAATTGGAATGGAACTAGCAACTCCCATTCAATATGCTAGGAAGTGACAGACATTTTTATCCACTTAGGTCATCACTTCCTTTTTGTTTATTTTACAGATGACCTAGAGGAGAAAAAGGAGGGTATGTGAAAGTTTTAATTTGTATAAATAATGAAAATTTCCATGAAAGATGCCAGCATCTCAAAGTGTACTTTGCTAGCTCTGGTGCAAAACAAGTCAGAAAGGCTGACTTGGTAGAGAAGAAGACTACTTTTTGCTGTGGAAAATGCTACAGACATTCTGTGAATTACTGCAAATATGCTGTGTGTGTACTGAAGTGATCCTCTTGTCTGCAGACTGACAGAAATGACTAAGTGACTCCTGTAGTTTGCAACAGCTAATTTTTCTCTACTCTATGCAAGAATGTGTGCATACACACATTTTATGCTGCTTAAGCTTAGTAAAGACATCTCCATGTACATGACAGTAAGTCTCCAGTATGGCAACGTAAGCAGACTGTTCTTGGAGCTGAACTTCTGAACCTGAAGCTGTGGTTAGCACTACCTGCAGTTAGGTGAATAGTAATTCAACCAGTAAGAAACAGTTCTTGTGGGTTTTATGTTTTAAATATAGCACCCATGATGTTAAACAGCATATAGACTCACAAAACCTAACATAATTTGTTGCAAGATAACTTGCAGGCCTGCCAACTCTCAAGCACTTGTTGAGCTTCCTGACCATGACCACTACCTTTTCACCCACCACTCCTTCTAATTCATGCAAAAAAAAAAATAAGTGCAAGATATAAGCACTGTATGTTTGATGTTAAGAAGTGGCTTATGAGACCTTGGTCAGGTGCCAGGACTTGCTGAACAGGAGACATATAACCAGGCATTTATCTTATCTATTGTTGCTCTCAAAAGAGTCATAATTGCTTCAGGTTGTCCCTCAAGATTTACGGTCTAAATTTTAAGGTATGTCAAAAAAAAACCCAACCCACGATGACAGCAGTTAAACAAAAAGGCAATTACGAAGGACAAAATTATCATTTCTGTTACTCCTATGACTTAGGTAAAAATATTACTGAAGAAAATGTTGAGGTTTTTTAAGCTCTGGGGTAAAACTCAAGGACCAGCCTTGCTAGTTTTATGTTACTTCTCTGGAATCATAGAATCACAGAATGGTTTGAATTGGACGGGACCTTCAAAGATCATCTAGTCCAACCCTCTGCCATGGTCCTGTTCAACCTGACCTTGAATGCTTCCAATGATGGGACATCCACAACTTCTCTGGGCAACCTGTTCCATTGTCTCACTACCTTTGTCATAACATATTTCTTCTTTATGTCCAATCTAAATCTACACCCCTTTCAGTTTAGAACATTGCCCCTTTATCTATCACTACAGGCTTTGGTAAAAATTCCCTCTCCATCTTTTTTATAAGCCCTTTTTATATCTTGAAAGCCTGCAATAAGGTCTACCCTGACTTTCTCTTCTCCAGGTGGAACAACCCCAACTCTCTCAGCCTGTCTTCTTAGGAGAGGTACTTCAGCCCTCTGATTATCTTGGTGGTCCTCCTCTGGACTCTTTCCAACAGGTCCATCTCTGTCTTGTGCTGGGGACACAGAGCCGGGTGCAATACTTCAGGTGGAATCTCATGAGCAGAGTAGAGGGGGGAGAATCATCTCCCTCAGTCTGCTGGCCATCCTTCTTTTCATGCAGCCCAGGATACAATTGACTTTCTGGGTTGCAAGCATTGCCAGACATTGACAGGACATTGCCAGATCATTTCCAATTATTCTTAGGCTTTCTTTTGTGCAAAGGTGGCATCCTGGGAATCAGTAAAAAGAGATTTTGCATCTACACCAAGCTATATATAGTTTATAGAGACAGTACTTGCAGGTAAAGAAAGAGTCTTTACCCAAACAACCCAAAAGCCCAGTTTCTGGTTGCTTCTACATTTTAAAAAAAAAAAAAAAGGAGAACATCAAATGACAATTGAAAAAAAAAATGGTAGTTTATATTCCTCATTTACCTAAAAAAAGTGTTCAAGAAGGGCATAGGAGTAATTCTCAGCAGAACACATTCAGGGTTATGTTTTAAAAGTGCCCAAGAAGACACAGTTCTCATACTGTGAAGAGTTGCCTGTACTAAAGTCACTGTCCAGTCCAATCACTGGTATGCTTGCAGTAGTGTAGACTCTTAGCATACATGGGCAAACTTTGCCTATTTTTAAAACCCTATTTGCTTTTTTAAAAATACAGGGTTTAAAAAAAAAGGCCCTGATCAGAATGGGAACTATTTATACAAGCAAGGCTGTTAAGTAAAGAACATGAATCAGGTTTTCTTATAGGCCAAGGAGTCAGAGCAAGAGGTAGCAAATAAGGGGCAACCAGTGGCATTCATGTTAATGTTTTAGAAAAAGAACTTCTGAGAATATCTGTAAAGGATTCAGCTGTGGCTGACATGTTTGTGAAATTACCCCACTGGGCTTTTCTAAACCATATGCATTCATTGGTCAGAGATAGAGAGGGAGATGTTGAAATCAGTACTAAACCAACATCGTAGCTACAACAGTTCAGTGTTAGTCATTATTTTTACTTGTGGGCTTCTCTATGGCATTCTGATCTGCCAAGGAATGTGCCTACAGTACAGATAAAAGATAAAAGTGAATATGCACAAAAAGATATTTTCAGATAGTTCTGTCTTCCTTATTACAAGGAATATTGTTGCTTCAGATCAGCGTTAGGAAAACATGTACTCACCAGGCTGCTGGTTGGCCCCAGTAGGTCATTGCAAAGTGCCTTTGGACACTAACATCAGATAGTTTGGCCTCCAGACAGCTCTGCTCTCATTCTGCTTTTGGTGGTCTCTCTTGCTCAGACTCCTACTTTGGCGTCCTGGTCAATATCATCCACACATTCCTATCTTGCTATGTCTTTGATATTTGACAGTTGTCCATCTCCCAGTGTGCATGTGTTCGGGGAGGCCTTTCTCCAGCTCCCCCTCCTGGAAGGTGTGAGAGAGCCCTGGTTTGCTAAATGCTTCTCTTAACCCCCCATGTCTTTTTTCAAGGGCCTATTCTGCTTTCTTTGTCTTTGGAGACCATATGAGGCTTTCTCAATATGCTCCATTGTATTTTATATCTAAGTTCACTTCTATTATTAATTCATTTGTTTTCTTTGGGTTTGCTAAGTGCAGCTAGTCTATGCATGGTTCATTAAGTTACTTCTAAACAGCTACAGCCAAACCTCATCCAGAAACTGCTGTTGAAGAAACAGTATTTTTCTTGCTTGTTCTCTTTGCTCAAGTAATCATGTTTGTATAATTCATGTTTTAAGTTCATTTAATAAAAAGGGAGATTCTTCAACGTGTTTTTATTATCCTGCAAGTGTGAAAATTAGATTTATCAGTTATTAACTTGTTTATTTTTTTAGGGTATCTAGCTTTGTGTCACTGTTGATTTCACTATTTGCAAACTGGCTTTGTCATTTTATTGATAGCACTTGAGTGAAGAACTCTCTGATAATATATGCAAACTCACAGCTCTCAACAAGCTTTACAGCTCCGTTAATGAGGGGATTAACAAGAGCACTGCAATGTATTTAACCTGGGGCACTAGCTCTGTTTCAATAAGACTTCAACAGCCTATTAAATGGAGTGGGGCCTCAATTAACCCAGACAAAGGCCACTCTACAGAACATGGCAGGGAGGACCACAGTTAGCATCTGCCTAAGCAGCTTGTTCGGGGCTGGAAATAAAGAGGGTGACATGTTCTCGCCCCGAGCTATGATATAACTGAAATGGTGATTCTAGTTCATCTGGGCTGACTGAATAGGTGACGGCATTGAAACCCACCACTATCTCGCCATATGACAGTTTGTAAAATCAGAGTGCACTCAACGGTCACCCCAGAGCCTCCTGCTTGATAGGATGGAGCTATTGTTCTGAGGTTGGTTGGTGGGAGCATTCGCTAGCACAAGGCTGTAGTGCCAGCATGGTGTTATGTTTGGACAGTCAGGGAACATCGTGTCAGTAGATATTTCAGGGAATGTTTTAAGTCTCATGCTGGAGAAGGACTGGGCATAGAGGTTTTACTGGTCTTTGGGTAATCTGATATTTCATTGAGGGTTACTATAAGAACTAAAAAATTGCATGAAAGTAGAGTGAGAGGGAAATATGACTTTTTTTAAAAATGCAAATTGTACAATAACAACGTATCTATATTTCTAACTAAGTTCTTGGTTCCATTTCAAGAGTTGCTGTTCATAGTTGTGGTTTAACTCATGCTGAAAATGTTTTTACTGAGGAAAGATCTAATTCTTCCATTGTTTTGAGGATGAGAAGAAAGCATTTTTGCTATCCCTAGGCAAGAACTATCTGCAGAAATTAGCTAGTTTGTATACTGGCTATTATTTTCTTTGGTAACTCTAGGTTTAGTTTTCTCAAAAGGCATTATTACAAACCACAGGTATTTATCAGGAAATGGTCACCGATGAAAAATATGCCATTAGAGTACTATTAGAGTGTCCTTCTATAAGAATCTAGAGGCCATATTGCAATTATTTGCAGGACAAATTAAAATAATAGTAAACAGCATTTTTTCTCTGTTGCAAAAAGTAGAAAATAACAAACATTTTTAGCTAACAAGCAATCAAAAACGCAACAAGCTTGTAGTTATCTACTGCAGACTGTGCTGGAGAGACAAGAACCAAACCTGGGGACATCCATTTGTTCCTGGAGTAAATGTAAATTCTTTCAGAAAACATACCACTTTTTATTGTTGTTTTGGGTTTTTTTAACATGTAAGGCTCCTGGAGCACAACTGCTCAAAAGGGTGAGACAATTTTCTGTCATTTCCTCCTTTCATTGAGGAATGCTGTGTGTTCATTAGACAAACACATGCTCATGAACATGTATCAAGCAGCAAGCCTTCTAGTGGCATATGCCATAATCTGGTAACAAAGGGCAATAAAAATATTTGCATTATTAGCAGAATTCATTGAGGAGACAGATCTACCAAAATAATTTGGAAGAATTGTATGGACTTGTAGAATGCAAGTGGTAAATCCATGGCTTACTGGAGGATAAGTTCATATAAATATAACTCACCTATTTCTAGGCTGAACAATCCAAAATGCATGTTTACCATAGGCACCAGGCATGCGAATTTATCTACCCTTGTATATAGTGATAAACATGCATGCTGCTTTTTCCCATGACCATTTATTCTAGTACTCTGTATATATGGTTGTACATGAGATTCAAGGCCAAAGAAACATAAGAATCCTTCCTTTCTCTGCAAGTCACTTCTAGTTTTTTGACTCTGTGAAGTCTCAGGTCCCTAGTCTTCCAAGGCAGAAAACATCTGCATTTCAAATGTGGAAAACAAACAAAAGATAATTTTTTGTATCCCCTCCAGAGATAATTAAGAGACACAAAAGAGCCCAGACCTAATTACTTTTGCTTTGAGGTCAACTTTAAGTACTTCTGATTATCATAGTAAGGAGACGGACACGTGCTGCTAATTTTATACTTATATATAGACGGTAATTTTCTTTCCTTAGATCTGCATGTTATTATGGTTTGAGGATAAAATAGGTGAATTACCATAGCAATGTATTGATTTCCAGCAGAGAAAAATAAAGTTATTAAACTACCACTGGTTTTCTGTTGGGATGTATTTGCTTTATCTTTTTAAGTATAACTTGAGGTTAATAGGGCATTATCACCTCTAATCACATTTAACTAGACATGCCTCATTGGTAGAATACATGCATTATTAAAAGTTCTAGATGCAATGTTGTGGGTTTTTTTAAAGGGTAAAAAATGGGAACAAATTATGTTGGCAAATAATTAGGAATTACATCATGCCTTCAGCAAGCATGTTATGTAGTTTCTGCAGACTTGTGTGTACTTTCTTAATGTTTATTTTGATTCTCCGTGTTGTGCTGGGAATGCTACAAGCATATAGAAATCAAGGTATAGGATGAGCATCTAGGAGTATATAGGAAGTGATGATGGTGTTAGTGATGGTCTAATCCAACATGGTAATTTTTTGATCTTCTTTTCCTATCCAATGTATTGTTCACTACAGTGACAATAGCTGATGCAATTTGGGAAGAGCATGCAACCCTAAAGTCTATGGTCCTTTCTGCTTGTATTTCTCCACCATCCACAACTGTTGGATAAGGCATGTTAGAGAGTT
The DNA here is from genome assembly GCA_004320125.1 of Scolopax mira. Lineage (NCBI taxonomy): Eukaryota > Metazoa > Chordata > Aves > Charadriiformes > Scolopacidae > Scolopax > Scolopax mira. Next base: position 9,727 of record BJBW01005777.1, read on the forward strand.
CATCCCTGCTTATTTATTTTAGTGTCTGCTTATGGACCAGTTGCCCATGAATTTATCCAGTCCACTTTTAACCTGTTGATACCTTCTGCCTCCAACGTCCTATGGCAATAGATTCCATAAGTTCTTTTCTGTTGATTAGAAACAAAAAAAATCCTTGAAAAATCCTTGTTAGGTGGGTCTCCTGTTTGTTGTGTGTCCCCTAGTTCAAAAGCGTGGGACTTGCTGAGTCCCATATACCTTGTTCACTGCCATCATGAGCTTCTAAACTCATTCAGTGTCTCACAAAGGAGTAGCCCACTCTACCTAATTATTTTTATTTGCTATTTTCCATACTTTCTCTAACTTTGCTCTGTCATTTTTAGGTATGGAAATGCAAATAGTACTTATCAAAGTTCCACAGCTACAACAAAGTCTTGTCAGTCATGAGCATCCTTTTCTATTCATTCTTCCCTTTTAAATTATGTTCATTGAATGATAATAATAATTTAATGATAAGGAGAAAATAAAACATTATGCAAAGTGATATAACAGGAGAAAAAATGCTTAGAAGATATTGCTACTGCTCCTTTTCTAAACCATTTTTTTTGTCATTAGGAAAAACATATATAGTATATAAGCAGTGCACAGATCTTTGCTCCCTTTCAGTTCCATACTAGATATGCTGGCTTCCAGCCAGGCCAAGTTAACTGGAACTCAATTAGCATCTTTAACACTTCTAAGCAGTTATTTTCTCTACTTTTATTGACAACTGATTCCCTGTGAGTTGAGCTGCACAAAAATGAAGATGTCTGTTCATTTTTCAGCTTAATACATGGCTTTCAGGAGAGGGCAAAAATCAGTGTGGTATTGGAGGTTGATGTGTGAACAGGAAATGGATGTTTGTCTATAACAAATAGTAATATTTCAGAATGTCAATAATATACAAATAGAATAAGGTCTAAATCATAGGAATAGCCACTAGGAAATACATCAGATTTACTGCTGAGGAAACCTATATAAAGTGTTTGATTTAAATTCCTGTCAGTGTCAGAGAATAGGGATGCATAAGAGTGTGGGCATTTGAATGAGGGGAAAAAAGAAAGAATGAAAGCAAAATGGAGGATGGTTGTTGGAAGGAAGTACACACAAAAAAAGCCCCCAAACCAAAACAGTCCACAAAGATGTATCTCACAGACAATTTTTTCCCACAAGAATTAGGTTTTGTGGAATCAAAACATTCCCACATTTCTGGCCCTTCAGGTGAGAACTGTTTCCTACAAAGGATCACCAAACCTGGTGAGAGGTTAGATTGTGCAGCTTTCAGCTGTCACGATAAACCAGGAGTTCAAGAAGAGAATGTGAAGCCTTTGAGCAAACAAAATGAACATCTTTCTGGGATACTTGGACAGCTGCCAGCTCACACATTAAGCTCTGTTTTCCAAACCAATTGTTCTGTTATTTCAAGTGCAAATAGTCTTCATCTTCTGCCTGGACTTCTTGTTTTTCACAAAATGAAATTGCCAGCTTAAACCTGTGGGGTTTTTTCCTATAACCTCTTGATATATCAGCATCTACCATGGTATGTAACTTCATATAAGTTATATAAATGGGAGAAAAAGATGATAGGTACACATTGCAGAGATACTCAAAGATACTCAATAAATACTGTTTAATCATGGGGGGTTTGCTTTTTTGTTTTGTTTTGTTTATTAAACAGTGTAGTTTACAATGACCATAACAGCTATTAATTATTAGCTAATACTTATAATACTGGAATCTGTTTCAAAGCTAATTACTGCCAAATGCTGCTAAATCTACAACATTTGTGTCTGCCCAGAATTAAAGCTGTTAGTTAATATGAAATCCATAATTTTACCATTAATCATTCATATCCTGAAAAATAATTACAACATATGCCAAACGTGGCATTAGGTATGTGCTAATAAAGCCTGACTTATGGATGGTTTTCAAATGCTATAAATTAGTTTATTATTAATAAAAGGATATGCATATGAGAAAATGTGCAAATGAGCTTGAATCTTTCTGCCAAGTAAGAAATACAGAAATTGCTTTACTAGATCAGACCTACAGTTAAGAGTACAACATCCAATATGACAGTGAATGACTCTAAGGTATCTACTTATTTACAGTAAGTAATCTTACTGTCTTATCATTAAGTTCTGGTAGACCAGGTTTAGCATCCCTTCAAAATTTTTATAATTAGTTATGATACATATCTGGATTCACTTGATATCTCTGTAATAAAGTCGAATCCTCTATTGCATCTTCTTGTGTTCTCTCTTTCTTGGCTTCCTGCAACAGTTCTACAGTCCAGCCACATGTGTGGAAAAAAATTTATTGAATTTTTAGTGTCTTCCAGTGTAAATGAATGTTCATCTTTCTCTTGTAGAGTGGAACTTTCCCACAGTATGCATTTTTTTAATATGCTTCCACTTTTATTTTTATCTTATCCTTGTTCCTCCAGTCAGAAGGCCCTGAATGTCAAATAGATAGTTCCCGGTACTTCTGAGTATCATCTCTCTGCAGGTAAGGAGGATAAATGGATTAGGCTGAATGTGTTATGGTTGTTTATGTGATTCTAATAAAAGAATTTATGTAGGATGTTATCAATTAGCCTTGTGGTTACAGAGTTTATGTCAATAGGAGCTGAATTGGTGATCATTGACCTTTGCTTTAGTGCTTTTATTTCAGTTAAAAGAACTGAGATGGGAGAGGACCAAGAAATACGTTCTTCCTCTCAGCTTCATTGAACTATTTGTGATCTTTTGTCCTCATTGAACCTCCATCCATTTTTTGTTTATAAAGTTTTGAGTGAAAACATGCAAGTTCTGAATGTTTATGAAAAGATACATGATGTCTGTTGTACTTCCAATCACTTAAGTGATTTTAATTCTTTTAACCACTTATCTGTTGAATGTGAAAATAGATCCTAGCCTATATATGTTCAAATTAATACCTTAATTAGGCTTTGGAGCATTGGGCATGGTAACAATAAAAAATAATAGCTCGTTGCTTACAATTATCTCAAGTAATCTGATGGAGCGATAATAAATTGATCTTGATCCACTGGTTTATAATGTTTTCCACAGGTGTATAGACATCTCTTGTGTTTTGTAAATCTGTAAGTGGTCTGTAACAGTAACTGTGCAAAGCAGCACAATTGGCCTCAGTCTCTTGGTCCTCTCCTGTCTTGTGAAGATCTAACACTGACTTGTTGAGGTGCAGTTACTGATAAACATTACACGCTGGAACTAACCCTGACTCCATTAGGTTGAATCTGAGACCTGCACTGTTTTTAGGTTGACCCTCTCAATGCAAATTTGACATTGGGGAAAAAAAATTTCAGAGACAAATAACAGCAAGAATAAAAATGAGAGAAGGGAATAGCTGTGATGGTGCTCAGGGATATAGATTAGTGTTGGGTTGGTGTTGTTTTGGGTGTAGTGAGTGGCTTGTGTGGTTTTTGGGGATTTGGAGGATTTTTTTGTTGTTTTTTTCTTGTTGTTTTGGGTTTTGGTTAGTTGGTTGGTTGGTTTTTTGGTGGGTTTTTGGTTTGGTTTGGTTTTTTTTCATTGGTTGGACTAGATGATCTTAAAAGGTACCTTCCAACCTAGGTGATTCTGTGAAACTGCCAGGCACAGACTGTTTGCTCAGTTTTGGTAGGTTTTACTTTATTTTGGTTTACCTGGTTTGCTCTGTTACTATGTATACCGCTGCACACTCTGTTGCATGCATCACTGGTGAGAAGTGGAATTTTGTTTCTTCAAAAGGCTATCCTACGGGTCAGATCTGTGCAGAGGCTTTTTAGGACCAAAAGATTAGCACTTGGATTTGAACTGAGAAAATACAGCTGCTACTTTAATTTTAGATAAATTTCCTTGACTCCCAAAACTATTATAAAGGTAGTTTGCATAAATAATGCTACCTCCAATTATTTTTTTTCTGGGGAAGATGGATTTGTCCATCCATGCTGGCCCCAGAGTCCCTTCTCAGTCCATCTGGTGCTGCCAGTGCAATTTTGAGTGAAATGTTAGAAAGTTAGTTTGCAAGTTCTTAAATTTGAGTAGTCATAGGCTTTCTTGTGGTTTGTTTCTTTTTTTGTTTCTTTTTGTTTGTTTGTTTATATAGATGTATCTTCAGCCCTCTTTACCAAGGAACATCTGCCCCCATACACATCACAGCAAGTTATGGTTACCACTGATGCCAGTGGAAAGACTAATAGTGGGTTTAATAGAGTTTGGTTAAAGATCCATGGGAGGAAGTTTGTATTAGCCTTCAGCTCATGTTAATACTGGGATATTTTTTCTTTTTTGTAAGACATTAAATTCATATCTGTCTACTGCATTTCAGAACCTGATATGATAGAGAAGGCTTGTACAGGAGACAACCTCTACTTCATGCCCAAGCTTTGAGTTGAACATAGATCTCTGAAGATGAAATGCTGCTTTGCTCTGTCTGCCTTCTGCTAACCTCAGTCCTTTCAGTCAATTGTAAATGAAGGAGAGACTTTTCTAGTTACTCTTGTAATCAAAAGTGTTAGTTGTAGCACCATTTCTACTACGGGGAAATTGTAGTATTGGCTCAAAGGGGAAAGATAACCATTATAAAGTAAACAGAGTTACTCTTTTTTCTTTTGTATTTGTGACAACAGCAGTGACTGGATCATCGTGATCCTGAAAATACTGAAATATTGGCCTTAACAGTAGTTTTCATACCCTTTTAGCTTTATAGGGGGAAGAAATGCAGATGCTCTTTCTTTGTCATCAAGGGAAAAGAGACTGACACTTCATAATGTTAAGACAAGACTGTCAGACTCTACTGGAAATAATGAAGCTTGACAGTTCCTGGGTTAATACTGCAAGAACCCATCCTGTAAATTTCAATTAGCCCTGACAGCAGTAGGGTTTAACGTGATGTTTATGTGAAGTGGTATGTTGGTAGCTTTCCTTCACACTTATGAGGAAAAAGATCTCTTTCTCTCTCCCTCTGAGACACACACACACACACACAGAGTAGGGTTCAGCCTTTATCCTATTTATTTCCTGAGATATCATGAAGATAGTCTCAGACTATCTCTGTGTGCAACGTTAGGACTCCAGCTATTCAAAACATATTTATCAAGCTTGGGTGCCTAAAACTTGTCAGAAAATATTCACAATTTAGCATCCATGAGTTTTACAAATGATCCACTACCTGAGCTCTGTGGAATTCTGGTGACGGCAAGACCTGGTGATGGCAAGATGTGAACCTGAGGCCCATCTTCCTCTGTAAACCTGGTTCTGATGTAGTCCCACAGTTGCCTTCACCCCTAGGAGATGCATCTTTTACCAGGAGTAGCTTTGCCATCAGGATTAGCAATGCTTTGTCCTTCCAGTCCCTTCCCATGTCGCATGAGCCAGTCTTAGACATGTGCCTGTGTGATATGATGTGACCACAGCCGTGCACCCACCTGGTTTAAGTCACTATTGCAATCTATCCTAATTTCTATCAGAAATACACCTTTGATTTTGCTACATTTTTTATCACTTCCTCAAATGAAGAAAGCTTTTACAGGCAAGAAATAGTTTTTTAACTGTGTCTGTGCTAGCATTCTTGCTGACATTAGCAATGCTGCACTAAAATCACACCTCTAACCAACTCTGCGCTACGCACTGCTTTACCAGCAAAGTTTCTAGTGCAGTCCTGCTGACATGTAGTCCTCCATGTCAATTTGGTGCTAAATATAAATGTTATGTGTGAAAATTTTGGCCTACCTGCCGTGCTTAAGAGAAGTCAATGATACGCCTCAGTCAGGCTGAGGTTCCTCTAGCAGAGAACAAAACATGTTGCCAACAAAACCAAATCCTATCTATGCTTGAGAGGAGCATGTATATTATTTTTTAAACAACAAGAAAATGTGACATGTAAAAGTGTGGGACAAATAATACTTAGGTGGGCTTAGGGGTACTGAGCAGTGTATTTCTGTCAGTGGCTGCCTTGTAGCTGTCAGGACAGACGTTTTGTGCATGTGATTGCAGAGAGCCCAGCCTCACCAGGACTGACTTCCCTCTGCTCCCATGAGACTAGCAGGAGGTGGAGGTGTTGAGTACATTAGACAAAAGAAAAATAGCTCTATGGCTGAATTGCCTCTTAACAACTAAAGATAGTAAAATATATATATTAAAGACACCTATTAAAGCTATAAGCCTGAAAAGTCAATTTTTAAGTCAGATAATACCACTGAAGGTGACCTATTGGCACTCTTTCCACCGTGCACCAGCTCTTTCCTGGTCTTCTGATCCCATGCTGCAGTAGCTGAACTCACTGAACCAACAGAACGTGATGCAGCAAAAGTATCAGTAGTTTGTGAATCAATTAGCTCTAGAGCTGCTGCCACAGAATGGGAGTGTAAGGCTGGAAGAGGAGATACTATGGTGGGAGGTACTGGTAGTGGTGGAGCAAGGGGGAAGCACATCTCTCCTTTTGGGTGATGACAAGTTACTACAGCATCTCAGATGTGAGTTTCAACCATATTTTCAGCAATCTTGTATGTAATTCTGCTTGGATCTTCAACATGCAGTTTTAGCAGTCACAAAATCAGGGAGATATGTGTAAAATTTTATCATACTACAATAAACGTAGGCTATAGTATAGGTGTTCTTACTTTTCCATAGGTCTTGGGCTGTTAGTGGAAAGATATTTGAGTTGTTCAAAAAGTTGAATTTTTATTTAACTGAAAAGTTTGCCTTTTTAGGATGACTCCTGCATGGATGTAATAAAGTCAGAACGAAATACTGAAATTTAGGGAACAAATTCTGAAAAAGAAATGCCACATGTGAAAAAGTGGCAAATGTAAACATTTTGGATTTGAAATTAAGTGATCTGATGTTAAAATAGAAATTAAATTTAAGGCTGACATAGAGCATTTTCTCATTGTAATCAACTGAGTTGAAAAGGTGGGAAGATTAATCAAGATCACCAGTTGCATGTGGAAACTGTGAAAGAAATATATACTTATAAAGGAAAAAACATTCAAATAGCTTAAATATTGGTGCACATATTCATTATGGCATTCTGTGTATGCTTTACTTTAGCCTATAGTCTCATATACTTCCGTACTTCCTCTTCCCACCTCCCTTGTTACTTGTTAGGTGATTTACTTAACACCTTGCAAGTCCCTCTCCTGTGCTATGCATATTCAATTTATCTGAGCTTCTCAGAACAGGTGTCCTTGGGAGAGGAAGTCTTTTTCTCCATAGCCACACTTTCCCTATACAAACAGCAAACTGCAGTAATTGTCTCAAGAATTTAGAGAGTCAGACAGCAAAGGCAAAGATACCCCTTATTGCTTTGTCTAGCAAATGTGCTGATTCACTGCCATTACTTACTTCAGAGAGTGAGTTCTTCAGAAGTGAGAGAAGTTCCTCACTGGCAATAAGAAAAGACAGTCGCTTTCCTTGCTGTTTAACTGGGGATTCTTATTGTCCTGGCAGTCTCAAAGTTGAATTTCTTTTAAGAACAAAATTTTCAGAAGTACAGAGTCCTGTTACAGCTTTGCTCTGATGGATTAATGAAGGCTTTAGAATTAACTTAATCGGGACAAAATTTAAACAACAATGGGTACACTGCAAAGTCCAACCCTGTATCCTTTGTATTTTCACTGCTGTTTTTCTGTGCCTCTCCTCCCACACCCATTTCTACAGACTGCTTCCGGGAAGAGACAACCATCAGACAGTGAAGTTGTGTGAGGGGAGTGTTCAGCTCAGAAAGAAATTCCCCTCTCTTTGTTTTCACTGATTCAAATATATTTTGGTTTTCCAGCCTCCCTTGCACCAGCTTTGAACTGCTTTGCAGTGCTTTAGCATTACTATTTCATGTTTGTACTTTAGCCTCTCTCTATGTTATGGCATAATGCATGGTAAAATAACTTTTGTAGGTTCCTGACTCAGAGAAGCTTAATCTTCCATTATTTAATTCCAAAGAGTCAGTGAGACATCTCATGGGAAAGCTAGAAGCTCCATTGCTGTCTCAGGAGTTTTTTAGATTGTTTTAACTTCAGATTCTACTGTGGTGTCACCCAATTCATAGCTATATATATTTGCATAGTATGGGAGTTCATTGTTTTTCTCCTTTTCTTTTTTTTTTGTTTTGTCCTTCAGTAATTCCTTTTCATCTTTTTTGCACATTGAAGGCAAAAGAATAATAAAAAAGACGTGGTATGATGAAAATTGACCAGAAGTTTTACACTGCAGCATTCATTTGCTTTTAATGCTAGAATATTTTTGTACAAAATTGAGCTCACAGGAGGAAGACAAGCGTGGAGTTTCTTATATTGGATCATTTTAAAAGAAAACTCTGGTAGCTCACAAACCTCATTTCTTTGTGTGACTCACAGATAGAGGGTCTCCCAGATTAGGCACAGACAAGATAGACACTTAACAGCGCTGCTTTGAGAACACACTATACTGCAAGATATGCTTGTCTGTGCTTAGCTTGGCACAGCGCAAGTTTGATTCTGAAAAATGATGAACGCTGCTTCTGATTGAAAAAGCCCTGTCCTTAAGCATCTGTATTAATAACATAATTGTCATATACGTGCAGGCTGAAGGCTCCATTCTGGGTGAATGTCTGGACTGAAAGTGTGACACGCCAGACTACAGGATTTGTGTGGCTCATGGTTCTTCTCAGAGCTAGAGTGCATGCGCAGCTTTTTCCACATTTGGGCATACAAAATTTTGGCATCAACAATTAGAGATGACTTGTGAAAATATGTACCTTGACAATACTGTCTTTTTCAATGTGCTATCAGAGCCAACTGGAAAAACACATCTTACATACTGAAAAAGAAATCAAACATTTACAAAGTCATGGAAACTACTAAGGGGAGTATTCTATTATTCTATCATCATAACCAGATAAGAATTTAAAATTAAAATTGGTTGCACTTTCTGTTAGTGATGGCCTTTGCTAAGAAACAAAAACGGAAAGTAGCATAACTTGAAGGCAGTGAAGCTGTTAAGAGAAGAAAGGATACGGGGAAAGCTTGAGATCTTTTGAGAAGTGGGCTCTGATGGATTTATTTAAGGTGACTTAAGACACTATTGACGTAAATATCTGTTCTGCTTTTTGACTAGAGTTTGTATCTCCATTTGTAAGTGACAGAAAGGAGCTCTTGCTTGTACATCAGCTTTTCTGGGCCTCTTTTCAGCATATGAGTACCAGCCCACCTCTTCTGGTAAGAGAGCAAACGGGAAAGAATAGGGGAAGATTGAAAGATAGGTGAGAGGTATGAAGAAAAGTAATTTAAATCAGTACCATTACACATCTGTCAGAAAAGAAATGGAACAATTTTGTGCTGTGAAGATGAAGAAAAATGTGTGCTTAGTAATTTTGTTTGAACATTCAGGGTCAATATTATTCAAAGTGTAAATGAGCAGTTTAACAGAGAGAATTAAAAGAAAGGCCAAGTCCTGTAACACAGCATTATATTTTCACTTCAGCACTATCTGGTTTTAAAGGTACCTGAGTCAGTCCCGCACAGATCTCCTAGAATGTTACCAGTCTCTACTAGTAAGGAAACAACTTGGTGGTGGTTCTCTATTGCATTCAGTAACTGCCAACCTTATAGCAAAGAGAAACTGGTGTGACTGGGATACAGGACAGTTGCTGCAGTGACTGTGTCAGCCCCAGTTCAGGCCCTTGCGGCTGTAGGAGCACAGAAAGTCTCACCAGGACTGTAAACTGTCATGGAAATGATTCTGCAAGAGAAGTTCCTGAAACCAAGTTGAGTGTCATGAGCTTTATCTCCTCCTCAAACAGATGGTTCTTTATCTGTTCACTGAGTTTTGATGGAAGTTTTACTGGAGCTGGGAAGATGGCAACTGGCTTCTTGAGCCCAGTCCTGGTTTGGAGAACATATTCTCCATTATTATAATGTCCAGAATTAAGGACAGTAATTTTTTATTAAGACTTCTCTATCTTTACCTTGAGTTCTGTTTTAACTGCAACACAAACCATGACGAAATGGCAGGGCTGTGAAGCTTTCATCTTTATTTCATGGTGGGAGGGAAGAATAAAGAAGGGGACAAAGAGGGCACCTGCAGCAGCAGATATTGTGTGGGAGGGAGTACTTATGCTAAGCGAGGTTTCCCTAGTCATGTATTTGCTCATGGTGGAATATCTTCTGTTACACATTTTTCTCTTTTGTTTGAGCTTACAAAATGTATTCATAATTGGAGATCCTTATTTTTCAAGTGAGTAAATGTTTGGTAGAAAGATGACAAGACAGGTTTTGCAACAACCTTCTGTATCATTATTTCAAACTGTGTTGATTTGGTTTGAACTGGTCACCTCCTGCCACATATTCATTATTTTTCTCCATTTTAGTGAATTAGACTGGCTCACATCAGACTGAATCTGAATAGCTTGTATAAAGTCATAATTGTCATATAAAACCAAGTCCTGAGACTGTGTCCTCCTATAGATATAATTGAAATTGTGTGAACATTTTAAATGGTGAGGGTTTTTTCCAGGTGTCAAAGAGTCAAACTTCCTTTCATCTCAGGAAGAGACAGTTAATGATATTGTGTCAACCTTGCTACTTAAGCCTCAAGAGGCTCCAAATAAAGATCCGTTCTGTCCTCCTTAGATCTCCTGATATTAGAGAGACTTAGAGCTAAGAAGAAAGGAAGGTAAAGGACTTAAGTTGATGTTTCTAATGTCTAAATGGACACTAACCATCTTGTAGAGAGGTCAGTGCCCAATTTTGGCAGTAATCAATTGCCAGTTGGACAGACAAGTGATCACTGCATACATGCAGAGAAGCATCTGTGGCTTTTCAACATGTCTCAGGCACTGGGGATTCACAGCACACATGGAGTAGAGTGATCTGAGCATGGAGAGTGTGTGTGAGAGTGTCAGAGTCTGTGCATGCATGGAGTGCATAGAGTGGATAGCTAAATGAATCCAGAAAAGTGTTCATCTTAATGAGGTAATCAGCAGAGCCTGCCCAGTAGGTCTCTGATGGATATGGTCAGATTCCCATCATTTTTTTCATGATAGATGGTGGCAGGTATGAGTGAGTTTGTTCAGTCAATGCACGCTCCAGTTTGACTATATTTATCAGTACCTGTTATCAACATCCAGGATTTAGGGTTACTCTTGGATATAGACAAAGTCTTAGTTATCCTCTTACCTCAAGAGATGGTTAGTGAGCAGTTAGTGAGCAAGTTGGGGCAATTATATGGGACACGTTTTTCTGGCATTGGGACAGCTAGATGATTTAGCTTGTTGGTAATAATGATTAAATATTATTTGAAAAATAATTTTTTAAAAAGTGATTGAAAGTTCCCAAAAGAGAAACACATCTAGCTATCTATTCATTGAGGACAATAAGATGCAGTAGGGTGCCTATTTTGTTATACAACTGTTGACCACGACAAAAATTTAGGAACTATTCCCCTGAAGGAAGAGCTGAGAATGGGTGGCAAAGTGAGTGACCTGTAATTTCACATTGCTGTGACAGCCAAGCTTCACTTTATTCCGTGCAAAAGAAGAACAAAGGAATAGGAGCATTGAGGTTAATTTAGGCAATCATCCAGAATGGATGAGAAAGGTTAAAAAGCTTGTAACCCCTTCTCTGAATCCCTGTCACAAAACCCGGGAGCTAAAACTTTGCCAGTCTTGAAAACTGGCAAACCGTGGTCCTTTCTCAGCCTGAGATTTTTTTTAAACATATTTATGTAAAAGTTATGCAAGTCTCTCTGAATTTCAGAAGCAGGTAATTCAAGGAAAATTATTTTTTTATACAAGTTAAGTAAAAGTGCTTGTTGTTTGGCAATAAATTTGTCCCACCCACAAATGCCTGTCAGTTTATGTCCCAGTCTGTGAGTCCTGTTTCCACACTGCAAACATGTTGATGCAGAAGTTCCCCCTGACACTATTCAGTTCTGCTTGTTTCAGTCCACTCTGCATGAAAGAGACATTTTCCAGCACCTGTGTTCTCACTGGTGCCTTCAGCAAAGCCCTGCAGATGAACTATTAGAAATACATGCTGACCTTAACAAAGAAAGAGCCAACATGCTTCACTCATAAAACTCAGAGAGCAATCAAACGGCATCCCAGTGACATTCATCACAGCTGCTGGCAACAGCCTTTAATTCATCTGATATTTAACCAGGGTGAAATGCCCTGTAGCTATATCATGTTTGTTGGTGTTAGATGAACCCAGCTCATCACCCGCTCGCTAAAGTTCAGGATTTAACACCAATCCATGGTTTGCAGGCAGTTCATCTCCTCTACAAAATACTTGTCTCCTCTTTGTCCTTTATTATATTTTCTGTTCTCCTCTGCTTACCTCCAGCATGTAACTGAATACTTTTGCCTGGATTTGAGAGCTATGTTACATTCTGGCAAAAGTCAGGAATACAGCCCAAGTGTCATAATTAAGCCTGGTGATTACAGGGAAATTTTGCAGCTTTCATCATTGAAAGTTAAGAATATTCAGGATGTGAAAAATGCAAGTGTGTTTTCAAGGTTGAATACTTAAGTTAGGGCTATAGCATCCTTTTAAAATGATGGATGGGAATGGGAACTAATTAAAAACAATAGCTCAAATAATTAATAGTTTTATGTCACATATTTCTTGACTGCTGAGCCTTTAAAGAAATTAATTGGGCTCACTTCAGTGTGATTCTGATCTAGAGAAGTTAATGAAAGCTAATGCAGTCAGTGGGGGCTAGAGCAAACCTAGTGAGTATTAGACATGGACAATTGCAATCCTACAGGATTATCTCCCCTGATTTTGTAAGACTTGTGTTATGTCCTACTGCATATAGGATGTGTTCTAACTCAATGTTCTAACGCTGTAAAGTTGGAGAAGTAAAACTTTCTGGACTAAATCCTGTTTCCATTGACGTCTCAAAGCTCCTACAGATTTTAATGAGGCTGGTTTCATGCCCTGTATAACTTTAGGTACAAACTACATCAGTGGTTGGGATAAATTTGAGAAAAAAAAAATAATAAATGCATGTAGCTCACCTTTATCCATTTCACCTGTACGGCTTCATCTACTTTTCATCGAATATAGCTTTCAATATCTCTAAAAGACTTTAACAAATATTTTTTTCTTAAAACTAACCATCTGTATAAAAAAATTCTCACAAAAGGCTTCTCCTTCCTCCAAAGGAAGACTGAGACAAGTAAACTTCTTGACCTAGGAAACAAGAATAGGGACACAATAACTAAATAGAAAACACTAGGAAGAAGTTATGGATCTTCTGTGAATGATGCTAGAGGCAGAAGAGAAGTCACATCGCTCAGTGGATCAGTTAATCAGGACAAGCTAAAAAGTTAAAAATAGTAAAGTACATTTTTTATGGATCCCAGCATTCAAAAAGCATGAGTGAAGGTCCCCAAATCATAAGATTTTAAGTAATAGGAAATCTTGAGTACATTTTAGGGCAATGGCAAGATTTTGTTTCTGTTTCAGACCTTTTTATCACAGTGTAGAAGGGTGGAAATGTTCTCATTTTATTTTTTTTTCCAGATAAAATAATATTGAGATTACCAGATGATCACTTGGCACTGGGAATTCCATAGACGGAATACCAGGTACAGTGAAATTTGTGTTAAATGCTTTAGAGGTAGTACAAACGAACATTGTGAAAATAGTAGCATTAACTTGGCAAAATGCCAAGGGAAGACAAATTTGGGAGTAAAGAAAAGAGAAGAATCAAATATATCTTTGAATGGACAATAATGCTCAACTTAAAATTATTGAACAATTTGTACTTCATAGACTTGGCTTTCTGAAGATCATATTCAGCTCATTATTCCTAGTAATTTACTGTCGTAAATTTATCCCTATTACCCTTTATGAATTGACAGCAAATTTTATTTTCCTGGTTCTGTTTATTTTTAATAAGTATTTGCTGTGCTGTCCAGCTAAGCACATTCCTTCTGAAAATGGAGTCCTAAACCAAACTCTACCTTGACATTTCAAATATATCTTGTAGCTGATTCAGTATGAAAGTGTTTGGGGGCTCCAAGAGTCTTGATTGTTAAAGGAAGGATTCAAAATTGCAAGTTGTGGTCTTTAGATATCTTAACGAAAGGTGTTCAACTTCCAAGACACCTTAAAAGTATTTACCTCTTGAAAGAAGAGAGCTCTGTGTGCAAAACCCGAAGAAATTATTTAGGTTCTTCTTGCTCACTGAGCAAAATGTCCACAAAGCAAGTAGAGATGTGACTGCAGAATAAGTAAGTGCATACGTCGTGCTAGCTTCAATCTCAATTGCACTGGAAAGCTCAAAGAAGATATGTGTCTGTTGCAGTGTGGATTGTCAGCTTCACAGCTGCTGGATACCCTGCTGTTTAGTGTAGTTGTGTCTGCTTGTGGTGCGGTTACTTCCATCATAGATATGTAACCATGTTTTAACAGCTTTGGTGCAAGGGTGTATTTCTGTGCTCATCAGCGATGAGAGATCACCTGGCAGTGCTGCATCAGGCACTCTCACCCTTGGATTGAACTACCTGGAGTGCAAGATGTGCAGTTAATCTTTGTGCTATTCACGGACACACAGGACTTGGCTAATAGCAGGTGCATTGGGACCCCATGTATTGCTTTGTGGCTTCTTGCTGGGACTGTGTTGAGGCTAGGGGAACTCCACTGGTTAGTTGATCTCTGTATACAGCAATAGAACTAAGGCCAGGACAAGCAGTTTATAAACTGCTACCCCAGGTGAGATATGTACTTGAATAGACTGTCATTATCAGTAAAACTCCTGTGGTGTAAATGACCCCTCATATAGTGCTAAAGGCCCGGAGTGACACCCCTAAGGTGAGTCAGTTGTCACAGGTGAAAGTGTTGTTACCTTTGCCTTCCCATCCACCTGCTGGAGATTACTGCCCAGAGCAGGAACAGCACAAGAGGGCTTGCTCCCCAGTCTAATTCCCAGCTTTGTGTGTTAACCTAAAGCAAAACCAAGGGTGGATCACATAAATATTACAGAACTTGAATATTACAGCAAATTGGCAAAGCATTTGCAATAGTATAGTAAAGTGGCAAAGCAAATGGCTGGCACCCATGCGAGGGGGGCTATCAGCTATAGCTGATCCATCAGAGATGGAGAGAAAACCATTTGGGCCTCTACCCTTTGGATGGAGTGCTCTCTCTCCTCCAACACTCTGCAAATGCAGATCATTCAGCACATCCATAATGGGAAAAAAATACACTGTTGTAGGCAAGTTCTCTGTATCTATGGATTGGTGTATTCAAATAGTCCTCTGTGTGACACTTAGACTAACAAGTTCAAGCTGATTTGAGTCATTAGATATAACTATTTAACATAGCAAATGTAGAACAGATAAAGCAGCTTCTTTGCTAGTATCAACTCTCTACCAGTTATGTGTTAACACTTCCCACACTCCAGGATTGATATTTTATTACTGCGATTTCCTATCAGTCTTTCCTATTGCTGTTCTGAAATGATCCTTTTAAACCTGACAGGTGCTGCATGAAACAATATTGAAAGGATCAAGGGTTTGAAATACACACACATTCATTCTTGTATGTATAGAATGGGTAAACACAGGATAAGAGAGAGACCTTCATAAATATCCTTAAATGCACGTATAAAAAGTACGTATAGAACATGTAACCAGGTCCTATGGTGTTTCCTATGCATTTGATAGCACACAAAAATATTCACAAGGCAACACATAAATGAGGGGGATGTGAATGCAACAAAAGATACAATTTTCATGGACATTTACTGTAGATAAACTGATGAGTGAAACAAGAAAAAAAAAACTAAATGTCAGAGCACCTGTCTGGAGTTTTTGAAGCTGTATTTGACATTTAAACCAGGACTGGTGATAGAGTTTTGTTTTTAAGAACCAGGACACAGCATGTTAGAAGGAGTTTGTGTAGGTAGTTAATTGGAGATTCACATTAAGATCAATTTCACAATGGTCCTGCTGCATCTTTGTGTGGAGAAGTAAATGGTGTGGTTTTGCAGTACCAAGAGTTCTGGAGGATCTATTAGTTTGAAGGGTGTTACAAGGGATAGCAATAGAACCAATAATCATTACTTTTGTCATTCTTCTTGTGATTAGTCATAAAAATGATTCCATGCTAAGATGGATTGACACGTAGTATCTGCCAGTAGTTTCTTCTCTTTCACCATTTTACAGCTTGACTGTTGCAGTTGCTTTGAGGTTTCTTGGTTTTGCTTTTCAAAGCTGTCATTATTTTATGTCAAATGATTTTCTTTTTTCTGTAGTCAGGAGTGCAGTTCTGTTGTCTCTTAGTTTCCTAATTCTTTAGGTAAACAATTTGATGAATACTTTTGAAGCTATAGAAAACAAAATTATTTTATAATTTAACCTGAGAAGCATAAAGTAGCTACATTCACACAGAATAGTAGTCTCAACAATTAACTCCACTAGCAATTATCCTGAATAAGGCAGCATAACTAACAAGAAATAGGAATCACACATCCTGAACTGATGCTATTTTTATCATTGTGCACCTTCTAATGACAGCAAAAAAATTTGTTTATTGGTGAATTTTCTGTTCTAAACATTCACTGGGATTTTTCTCTTTATGCAACTTACCTACTATGCAGCTACCTTTTTGCTGATCCCAGATTCATATGCTATTTGCCTTCACTAACTTAGATTATAACAGTGGGGACAACAACACTTGTCAGTTTTGTCTAGTGCTTAAAATTACAAGTACTCCACAATATTGTACAATTAATTGTTGTCATTAGAAATGTGGGCAAAGGTCTCCATTTCTTTGTGCAGAGGGCCAAATGGTCATGGGTATTTCTACATGGCAACCTTCATAGAGAAATCCCCTGTGTGCAGATAGGTGTATATGGAGGGGTGTGGATGCGTGCACGTCTGTGACCTTCCCTAAGTTCTCATGACATGACATGGCACAATGGCTTTATGTGTAAAGCTACACTCCTACTCTGGCTTGGGGAAAATTCAATGCTATCCTTTTTAGCCTCTCCTACATGAGAATTTCACCCACACACACCCTAGAGGCCTTCAGACTATGGGACCCCCCAGGAATGTCAGGGAAATGGGGGAAAAAAATAAAACCAACATAATAAACATTTCTGAAAGGCAAGACCCAGTCGGTTTATTAGAAGTATGAGCTCTCCCGCAGATGCCAGTCTGTGCATCCAGTCATTGTTATCGTCTAGAAAAGCTGGTGGTCCTCACTCCCTTCAAGCATACACACAGATCCAGTTAAATTTAGTGGTGGTCAGGGAAGTTTTCTCTCTGTCTGCTCAGGTGCAAAACATTTAACCATGGCAGCCTGTGTTTCAAATATGCAGTGACATAATCCAGCTCAGCAGCATCCATCCCACTGTGACTGGCCCTGGGAAGTCAGCTCCGGGAGTCACTGAGCAGACAGTGCTGTCACTGCTGCCACATCAGCTCTGATCTAGTCTGATTCAGCCTGCTGCTACAGAGCTTGAGGGGAACCTTGTGGGGATACCAAAGAAAAAGTACTTTTTCCTTCTAGGATGAGTATTTCTACTTTGGACACACAAGGATCTCTCCTTTCCCCTTGTGGGATTTGGAGCAAAGACCACTGCCAGTTGTACCACCTGCTGGACGGAGCTGCTAGAGGGTATCATCTCCCCAGGTCCCCTTTTGTGCAGTTCTATTTACAATCTAGTATAATATATACACACCAGATGTGGTCCCACAAAACAACAAAATGCTAGGTGTAATTATGGGAAAGCAACATTTTACTCAAGAAAGTTGGCCAGGTCTTTCCATTATTGAGGAACACTCTTTTTAACCCAGATGTGGCACATGAATAAATTTTTCCCAATTGCCAGACACATGATGTCTCCTGCATTCTTGCAAGATATCCTGCATTTCTTCCCACTGTTCCTGAATGTTGAGCTGCAGCAGCAGCAGCATGAAAGCTAAAGGGCAACAGAGCTGAAGCCAAAACACCACAGGTGCTTCCCAGTATTGAACCTTAGATATCTATATCTATATAGGTAGATAGATAGATAGATATCTATAGACTAAGTTGCCAGTGGCCTACATTTCCTAATTTTTGTGGCAGACTTAACCCTGGGAGTGCACGGGTCTTGTGCACTTTACAATGGCATACAGAAAAGATTGTGGGGACAGGCCCTTTCAAAACTCAGTCATCAGTAAGGTCAAACTTTCAAGCTCTCTCAATCATCCTGTTAAAATATCATAGCAAGGAAACTGGAGTTGGTCGTTCTGCTATGGTCTTTTTTGGTGATAAACAAGTTGGTATTTTTTACTTGTTTGATCAAAGTTTGCTTTTCCAAGTTGGATATGCCTCCAAAGATGGATATTACCTTTGAGATAGATTTTGCAATTGTCATTGGCTGAGTTCTTGATTACAAAAATCAAGAATGGCTCAGGCTCTTATCTAACAAGTGCAGGGCGGAGAGCTAGGTAAGTGTTTCTTCTCTTGGCCTATCTCCATTTCAGGACAGGGAGGGGTTTGTTTGCCTAATCAGCCTGTGATCTGAGGGTTTGTTTTGCAAAGGAGCATGTGGGGCTGATTTCCTTGGGTTCCCAAGCCTGAGGCAATAGTGCTGGGAAGCATGTAATTCTTAATATTCATAAAAAGGATTCAGGCTTTTTCTTTTTCTTTTCATAAGCAAAGCCAGTCATGCAGCAAAGCAAAAAGTATGTCAGAAATAAGTGTTTTATTTATAACTCAGTGCATTAAAAAACAAACCAAACAAAACCAAATATAGTCCAGTTCAACTTTTGCTTTATGT
Source organism: Scolopax mira (assembly GCA_004320125.1). Lineage (NCBI taxonomy): Eukaryota > Metazoa > Chordata > Aves > Charadriiformes > Scolopacidae > Scolopax > Scolopax mira. Next base: position 28,503 of record BJBW01005777.1, read on the forward strand.
CACCATGTTGTATTGCTCTTCCTCTTCTCAAGATGACAGTCCTGGGATCTTGATGCCAACCTGTGGAAGAGTGATTCCCAGACAGAGCATCTGGCTCCTTGTATGAGTCCTGAGGCGGTCAGTTGTGTTAGTGGCCATGGAGTTGCCTCTGGCTCTCACATGTGGTTGCATTAGTCGCTTGATGAGGCTCTGTGGTACCTCTGCCTTTCTGAATGCTACCTTGTAGTGACCATTGTAGTGTATTTTTGTAGTGACCATTCCCTTTAGGAGGTATTGCCCTTCCCTCACAGCCTTTTCTATTCCTATGGCTGGGTGCAGTACAAGCCATACTGTAAACAGCAGATTCAACCTGCTGATGGGCACAGCCTTTCCCAGTGTTGTGTTCCTGAGCTCATCTGATAGACAGAAGTACTTTGGTTTTTTCCCTTTACTTTTTAATTTAAAGTACAATTCTTACAGTTCTTTCTTATCTGAGGAACTTTGAGAAACTACACACAGGAATAAGGGTATGGATGTTGAAGGTGTGGATTTTTTTTTTTTTTTGTTGTGGAAGTAAAGCAAGGAGGACTTACAGATTTGACTCCTGAAGGGGATTTAACTGCTAGCAAGGCCAGCGGACAGAAACGCTCGGTGGGTGGTGTGTGCCCTGACTTCTGCTGATGTGGTGTGGGAGTGGGACACAGCACTATTGCAGGACTAAATCCTTCTGGTCTCAGGGATGCATACTACAGATAGATCCACACTGGTACAGAATTAAACACAGGCCTTCATTTTAGTAACTGCCATACAATAGTTTTACTTGCTAGTGAGATTAATGTTGATTATTTCTCTCTCCCTTATTGGAGTTCCTTAGACTGCCGCAAGAACATGGATTTTAATCCCCTTCCTCATCCAGCCTGAGCCATTACCATAGATCAGAGCCATTAAAGCTGCAAGTGTACAAGAAGAGTATGTAACTCAATTACAGGACAGAAAACTATACCCAGCTGCAACTGATGTAGTCAGTGGGTATGGCTACTGCAAATCACTGTGGAATTATACAAGCTGGTGTTAAACAAGCATCAGGGCAAATTAGCCCTGCACTGAGCTGCATGCTGCTGTGCTTACACAGCTACTGGTGTTTAAGTTAACATGTTTAAATGCAGCACAGCTATCTCTACATAACCCTGCATTTCACTTGTAGCTATATCCACTGGGAGACCAAAGAATAGGAACTGTTTAAAATAATGTCTGCATTTCTGCAAGTTTAGTGCCTTCTGTCATCTCAGAGCCCAAGAGCCTATTCTGAAACAGGGGAAAATCCTATTTGCTATTAACCAGCCGTGACTTGTGTCCCAGAGGCCACTTTTCTGCAGACTGCTCCCCTGGAGCTAGACCCAAACAGTGCTGCATTCGTGTTTCAAGACAGGGCACACCATGGTTACAAACCCTGTATTTTTATTTGTTAGTAGGTATGGAGCACTGCCCCATGACTAATGGCATGGGACCCAGGAAGAAACAAGAATTTCTTGGCCTGGATTCAATTCCATTCAGTGAGGCAGAAGGGGAACAGGAAGTGTGTGAGAGGTAGCTGGAGAAATTATGGTTAAGGATGCAGAAGAGACAAAGGGTTTACAGGCAAAAGCATCTTTATAAAATTAACAAAATACCAAAATAAAGCATTGCAGTAGGTACTTTTAACACCAAGTAGGTAGACGGTCAGGACACCCATTTTCTCCAAGAGAATGCTCATTCTTTTGTGTAATGTGTAACCTTGATGTCTCTTTTTGGCAGTGAGACAGAGATGTACTGAACATTTTTTTGAAATTATACCCCAAACGCTGAAAGCTGGATCTTTCAATTAGACATACACAAGTACAGACAGTTTGGTAGAAGTCTCAACTGATGTTAAAAGTCTGTTAACAGCAAAGCTTCTTGCCCTGCTGTAATTAGCACTGTGTGGTTTTCTTTTTTGTTCCTTTCTCAAAAATCAGTTACTTCAGAAATAGTTGTAAAAGACAAAATATAAAAGAAGAACTCATGGCTGTTCTGTATGATAATTGCTGGTGAGTGGCTTGAAGCTTAGATACACAAAGGCTTTATCAAGCAGCTACTTTGGGTTGGGCTTGAAAAATGCATTTTGCAAATGTGCACATATTCATTGTCAAATGCTTCTTTTTCATACTATTTTTGACTGAGCAGAGAAACCATCTTTAAGGGGATAGCTTGCCCATCTGGGGTCAGTGCAAAAGAATGGAACAGATTTTTTTAATAATTATTTATAAGATGCCTGCTTTCATAACTCTGTTCCTTGAGTGTCAGACAACCTCAGGGGCCCTTGGCCACCCCCCTCCATGTGTTGGTCATCAGTAATGATTCATTCCTTGAAAAGCATGGAGCAACTCATAAATCCACGTAGGTTCCCATTCCTCCCCATGTTTTCCATCTTCTTTTGGTATGCTCCAACCTAATTGCCAAGGATGTGGAGTTTAAGACTTGAGGATATCAGGAGCACAGCATGTCTTCAGCATGATTAGGACTCAGATGCTGTTTTCAATGGAAGCATTGTTTGCAATGTGTTTGTATTGTTTATTTTGATCCTACAGCCCCACCCCACCACAAATCTCCTCAGAGGTGCACTCTGGGCATTGATACTACCTCAATCACAGTCTTGTGACTGCTCCCTTCTCCTATAATTCTTATTCATAGTTTGATAACTCTAGTGCCCCAATCATTGTGCTAGGTGCTGCAGAAATCTTTACAGTTTATCTGGAAAAGATTTTACATTCCTAGTTTAAATGGCGTGGCTGATTGACAGATATGCTAGGCTGGACAGATCACTGATCCTCATTCCAGGATTCAAGTGTTATTGACTCTCTTTACATTTACTGTAAGTGCTCCAGAAATGATAGCATTCTGTGAGAAAAAAGTGCAGTGTCTAGCTTTTTCAAATATATTGGGAACAACCAGCCTCGGCTAAAAATGTAATCTGAACTGCCAATCTATCTGTGTCTTCCAAGAATAGATAAGGTTTGTAATCTAAGACCGTAGTTAAGGGTCCTCTTGAAAGGCTTCCTGATGTAGTATAAGGCATCACTACTCCATCTCTTCATTAAAACTCTGTGCAGAATTTGAATAAGCAACTGCACTAACACTTGTGTTTCACAGTCCCATCTGAGTCAGGTTCATTTGAAGAGCCTCCATCTACAGTAACTTCTTAAATTGCTACAGCTATTGCTGCAAGAGAACATCTCACTATGGTTGGGATAGACAAGACAAGATTAGTAACAGCCACAGAAAGGCTGGTGGTTTTATCCTTGTTTTTTGTCTGTGGTTGCTAAAACTGGTAATTAACATGTTCCAAGAGTCTACAGTAGTTGCCTTGTAAGGGAAGGAAAAGCTGTTTCCTGAATATGCCCTGGTGAGTGGCACCTGACTGCAGTAGGTGAAGGTGGGATTTCTGCCTTACTATCTATTGTCATGGAGTGGTAACAAGTTAAACACAGGATGAATGCATCAGATTGGTCTATATATGCCTCTGTGTAAATACAATCTTGGAGCAGATAAATACATTGCCTGTGCTTAGCTTTGGTTATACTATTTTCCAGCTGCTCTACAGAAAAATAGGATCAGACAATAATCCCACCCAGTGACAGAGCTGTAACAAGGACCTGTTGAAAATTTTCCATCAAGCTCCCTTCTTTTTCACTAATGATGTTTTGGCTGGTTAATATTGTCCGAAGCTCTCTTGAGACCTGTCTTTTTCACAGAGCAGAATGGCTTGTTCACAACTCTTGGCAAAGTCAACACAACTGGCAGCTAATTGTTGGTGATTGCTTCTTATGGAGAACCTGTCTGGGGAAAGAGGTCAATGTTGGAAGGGAATGGGATTGAGAGGAAAATGCATCTTTTTCCGAGATCTGGAGGCTGTGCCATATTTGGTCAAGTTGGAGGTGCTTTTTATATCATGAGACCTACTGGTTTGAAAGGTCAGCAAATCTGGGACAGGGCTGTCTGATTCAATGTCCTGCCTCAACCTGGCTTTACACAGAGTTGAAATTAAATATGCTATCCTCTCTCTTTTCTGACTGTGCTGTGATTTGGCTCCCTTATGCAGAGCACTGCAGAGGAGGGCACATGGTCTTCCATTTGGGAGCATTAATAGGGCACAGCAGCAGAAATTTAAAAGAAATACACCACTAGAGGGCATCTGCACATTCTCACAACTGCAATGTAAACCTGTTCACAATTGCAAAAAAGTCAGTGAAGCATTTATAGCTAAAGTTATAAGGTACTGGAGCTCAGACCCTGCTGCATATCATTTATATATTTTTTGTAATTAACACATACCTGTGGTTTGTGTCCTCAAATGAAGAACACAATGAGGTGTCTTAATTGGCAGACTTAAGGTGGTATTTCAAGCCCTGAATATTACCAAGGTATAAGTTTTGAAAAAAGTCATATTGCACCAAAAAAAAAAAAAGTAGGTGTTTGCTTATTTTCACTGTGGAGAAAATGGGTTGATAAGAGAGAGAGGGAGGAACTAGGCTTGCTCAGGTCCCCATGGGTACACCTGGAATTCATCTATATAGAGATGCTGAGGTAAGTCAGGAGAGCATTCTAAATCTTTAATACAGTGGCCTTTTTTTGCTATGTTATGATTCTTCCTGAGAAGTGAAGAATTATGTCATTTACATATTTTAATTTACGTGCACTCACTTCACAGGTTTTGTTGATTTGCCTTTGCTTTTCCAAGTACTACATGTAGCTGTGGCTTCACCATGATATGCAAGGTTTTATGAACCCTGGGGAGCTCATCCAGAAGCTGCAGGGTGATCTCTGAGCCATACCACAGCAGGAGAACATGGGCACAGGTGGCTGAGTTTAGTTGGACACAGCCCACAACATGTTAATGTGGCTACAGATTCACCCATGTTGAGTTGTTTTCCCTTGTGGGTCTACCTTCTCTCCTCTCTGAGAGAGGGCCCTGCACAGGACACATTAGTCCTCCTCTTCAGTGCTGCCATCTCCAGAGAGGAGGGAAAGGATTTGATTTCTAGTGTAAAATAAAACTCCAGTGGTCTGCACTTGGCAAATATGATTCCATGTTAAAGATGATACAGTCCTTCCTGTCTTGACCTCCCCAGACTCCCTTTCTTTCCTATTCCTGCAGATAAGGGATGATATGGTCCTGCATTAATGCAGGCTCAGCCTCCTCCCTCCCTCCTTCCTTTCTGAGCAGGGATCCTCAGACATGCCATACTGTGCCAAATCCTTTACAGTGGTTTTGTGATGTGAGCTAGTATCTGCTGGAGATGCCGAGCTGAGACATGAACTCGTTTCACAGAGGGCTCGACCTGAATTCCCTGAAGTGAGACTCTAGCCCTTTTACTCACTGAGCTCCCTCTTTTTGTACTTAATCAAATCCTAAATCCTCTGAAGTGAAAAAATGCACATTTTGTTTTCAATGACTTGCTGAAGCTGAACACTTCTCACAACCAGCAAGGCCTATGAAACTAGTATTTATTAAGGATGAGTGATTTCTCACACTTATTCTGTTTCTATCCAAGACTGCCAACTTGGTCCACCTGGGTTTCAGAACTGAGATATCACATTTCCCACGTCTCATGCCTTCTCTATACTTGCCCTGCATTATTTATTATGAAATGGAGTGCTCCTGGGGTTCACTGTCAGGCAGGGTCAGAATCCTTTGGGCTTACCTCTGCCGAAGCAATGTTGGAAGGCTACTGCACCAGCCAAATTGAGCAGGCTGTCCCTGCAGCTGGTGCTGCAAATGGGAACTTAAAAGCTACTCTGGAGGAAACTGGGAGTCAAATTAGCAGTGAGGACCTGGAGCTTCTTACTCCTTGAGAAGATAAGAGGGAGTTTAATTGGCGTCTCCCTTAGAGCTGTTTAGGCTATCAATTCTTTCAGGACAGGTGAGGCAGTATCTGTGTTGGCAGTAACACCCTTAATGACTGAGTTGATCAAATCAGTGTCATCCTTTCGGTCCTTTCTTGCCAAGTTGGGAACTACTCATAAAAGGATTTCAGCAACTTTTCACTCTTTTCACCCACTTTAGGGGTTTCCTAAACTGGCTCAGAGGGGGATAGAACATGCTATTTAGTAATAAAGATTTGTTGCCATTTCTAAACTGCTAATTGGACACCCTCTCCAAATCATTCCAAATCAAACATGTATGTGGTTAACTAAGACTCTAATTTGGAAATTTGTTGTACCATCTTTTGTCCCTGTGAAACAAGAGTTGTAGCAGCAAGGCCAGCATAGACACTTTGTTTTCCCTACACCTGTGATGTTTCTGTAGCTTGGGAGAAATAGTGATTGATTGTGATAGAACGAAAAGGTAAATAGACATTTACAACTTGGGAAAATAAGCGATAGAAAAGATTACAGAGCAGTTAATATTTACACTGTTTATTTCAGAATATTCTAAGAGTTATGCAGTGTAACCCCAATTTCCCTGGCACAGTGAGGAGGGTGAGCTGCTCCATGAAAGCTGCCCTTTTGATGAGGCCTTAAACTACTACAAACAACAAAAGAAGTTAGGAACATATGCTTCATCCTTGGACTGCAGAAGAAGGACAGACACTTCCCAGATCTTGCAAGACAAGTTTCATATTTTAAAATTCTGTGTCACTTCTTTTTAATTAAAAAGCTATGCTTTTAAAAATATTTCTACTCAAATGCATTGCAGCACTGGGAGATGGAGTTGGGTTTTTTTGTGCAAAGTCTGTATCATCTATCAAAATGTGTTGCATGAAAACAGCTGGATCTTGTGTTTGAGTCTTCATAACTGAAATGAACATTTAGACTGTCTTTTTCCATCAAATGTGTGATTTAACAGTGCAGCAGTAGATGAATCTAGGACAGTCTCTGAATTGCAGAGTTCTGTACTAGTTGTCTGCAAAGTAGGAAGAAAAAGAAATGACAGGCTGCTGGCAGGAAAATATGATGATACTACAATAAGCATACACCACAGTTCATTTGATGGACAGCAGTGCCTGTTCTCATAGTAAAGGGGCTGGGATTCATGTGGATTAGTTCTTTATGGTATGTGCATAGAAATCCCAATATTCTCTTCTCAAGCATGTTAATTGCCATTTTGTTTTCTTCTGGTCACTTACTAATATTAGAAACGACAAACTGTGAAACCAAAGTTGCAGGAAAGGCATTGTATGTTTGCAAAAATTTTAAGCCTGTGTGGGTCCTTTCTGCAGTCTTTCCTCCTGCAAAGCTTCCCATAGCCCTGTGTGTGTCTGTGTGCATGCCCACGTGCATGGGTTCCTGCTTGCTACAAATGGCTCTGTCCCTTTTCTTTGGGATCTGTCAGAATGGGAGTCTGTACAATGTTCGGCTCTGTGCTTGACTGAATGCTTGAGAAGTTAAAAGCTTTTAGAAGAGTCTCAAAAAAAACCAACAACATACACACATAACTGAAAACACATGAGAGATGAGAAAAAGAGAAATAATGCAGCATGCAGTAACATTTGGAAGCTTTCTCTCTTTTCAGCAGTATCAGAGAGGCTCAGCAAGAAAAAAAACTCAGTAATCCACAGGGCCTCTGTAAGAAACACAGCAACAGCTGAACAGTGCATGAAAGCTGAGGCTTCAGGGAAAACCTCCATGAAAAATAAAAGGAAGGGGGGAAAAAAGGCAAAAAAAAAAGAAAGCCCAGTATTTTTTTTTAAGCTCTGTACAGATGCGATGACAATTTGATGAGTCCTTCTGCTTTTTTTGCTTTCATGCAAATTGATAGCCCACTCTTGGGAAAGGTCTGCAGTGCTTACGAGCATCTTATTGTCTGCTTGAAGTTACAAGCTGACCGGAAAAGCTAAGAAAAGCAGCATTGTGGAAAAGGGAAAAGGTGCTTGGCAATGTCAGGAATTGTATGTTGCTGGTGGCACACACACTCAGAAGTAAGGACCGCAGGCAAGTTCACACTGTTAAGCAAAATCGCAGTGGAACCAGCGTAGTGCCAGCACCAAGCACTCAAAAGCCACTAAGTTTTGCCTCCCAGAGTCATGAGACTGTTATAACACTGCGTGGCTTTTTCAGGCAATGATGTGCTGTTGTGATTTGCTTTCTGGTTTTTGAGCTGCTGTGGGTTGTGTTCTCACGGTTTGCCCTGCAGCCACAGGGATACTTTTCGTATTTTTTACATGAAAGCTGTTCCTTCAGTTTCTTCAAGAAGAAAATTGAGTGTGTGGCCTTCAAGAAAACAATCAAAAGTGACAAGTGTTGCAGTAAAGTCACAAGCACTAAAACCATTTTTATTATGATGATTTGACTTCTTATGGATAAGAAGACACTGTTACTCTTTTTTTTGCTGGCTCTCTAAGGCTTTTCCTACATAAACCTTCCATTCCTCTAGCAAATCAGCTCTTCTCTGACCTCAGAGAGGAGAGCTGGACTAGGCAGGCATGGTGTAGCTAGTGCTGCCTCTGTTGCCTTCCTGCTTGTCAGTATGGGAATGGATTTGCTGTAGCATTAATGTGGATGAACATCTGAGCTTAAGCTGCTGTAGGCTGTGAGCAGTCACAGTGCAAAACCATGCAGACACTGTATGTACTGTGAGGGTTTCTGAGGACTTGTCCCCTGAAATTTATGAGTGTGGTAAACTGAAGTGTTCTATGATCCTTTCCTAGTCTGTTGTGAAAGGATTTATCTTTCCTTCCTATCTCATCAGAGTGAGCTGAGGAAGATGTCGGAGGGCTGCTGGCCACATTGAACAGTTTTGTGTTCACAATCACTGCAGGAGAAGGGGGTTAAGGCCCCCTCCCAGAATTTTTCTCTCTGGAGTTCACACCCTAAGGCAGGCCAGGGAGGCTGGACTGAACTGCCCCAGGTGTAATGTGGTAGTAGGTTCCCTTCTTGTGGAGAGAAACATCAAATTAGACAGCATGATTTAATTCTACAGCCAAGATATAGACTTGGGAAGAAATGCTGATGGCCATATTTTACACTTTATTAATGCAGCTTCTCTGTTGGGGGATTACTCTATTATAGCAGAATGGTGGGAAATTTACGAAGAAAGACTTTTGTTGATTGGACATAAATAAGAACTTTGAAGCTAGCTGTACAATGAAGTACCCTCATCTCTGTGCTTTGGTCCAGAGTGTGTTGGGTCTGAATCTCTATTGTCCTGAAAGAAAATAGTTATTTATACATATGACAAGTAAGTGAAACAGTTACCTCTCTGTAGCAGCTACCATTGCTGTCATGTGGTAGCATTTCACACCCACAGGTGTAACAGGTGTGACTTGCAAGATGCACGAAAAGGGAAAACCATTCTACTATTCTGTTGTTATTGCGTCCAAGCCTCTGTCAAGACTGAGCTTGAAAACAATTGCTACAAGTGTACAATAAAGTCTTCAATAGAACCTCAGCAAAAAATCTCCTTTACAAAACAGCCTTTTTGTAATTCAGTCTCACACATACAACAGGGAGAATGAGTTTGTTCTGGGGACCTGAGTGATGACCCATTTTGAGCGATTAAAATGAATGAATCTGCTACTATGTTTCTCCTATAAGCATACCAGGGGTTTGGGGTGAAGGGCGTAACTGTCAGTTTTCTAATACAGAAGATAGATAAAGTGTAGATCATGTTTGCAAGAGACATCCTTTGTGATTGTAGCTGCTCACATTAAATGAAATAAGCCATGAAGTCAAAAGGTTGGGAGTTCTGCCCTTTCATTTTCTAGCTTTTTGCCAGCATGGGGTTTTCAACTCTGATCCAGCACAGCTACTCCAGCAAAACTTTTCAGGGGAAACCAAAACACATTTGCTTAGCCCGTGTAGACAGATTGCAATCTCAGAGAAAGGCTTGCAATCTTCTGATCAGCAGTTCAACAGTCTGAAAGTTCAGAAGGTGAGAAGCACTTCTCACTAAGAATATACACTGCAAACTGTATTTAGAAATAACATTTTTAATTAAAAACAGCATTTCTGATCCTGTTGGCAGTAGCTGAGGGGCATAAGTGAGGATATTTTTTCTGACAGGATGGGATCTTGATGCAAGAGACTACAAACCAGTCTCAAGGCTGCTTGAATAATCAAATTGAGAACTTCCCTTCTTAGGCATACATTTCTGAAGTGGCACGTGCAGGTCTAGCACACAACACTCATTATTGCCGATAACAGAGCTGACATCAAGGGCTTTCCTATGTTATGGAAATTTGTAAAGATGCAAATACAGACTCTTTGTGTAGATCCTGGCTGTGGTTTCACAAGATGCTATTTTTGGTGGCACAACCAGCTTTAAAAGTTCCAACCCCTTCTGGTTCCCAGGCCTGTTCCTGTCTTCATATTTCTGTTATCCCTCTGCTGTGCTGCCACATTCCTTTAGGATCCAGGTGAAAAACAAACCAAACACTTCTATTTTTAGTCAGGATGATTTTACTGATCTACTTAGCAGTACAGCCCCCTAAACAGTGATAAGGCATGTGTGATAGGTAGTGAACTGTGGCATGAAGGTGGCAATATGTCATTAGGAGTGGCGTTGGATGTGGGTGGGATCATCTTCCACCAGCTTCACGCTGGAGGCAGGGTCTTGTGAAACTGCATGGTATCGGGAAAAGCCTGTCATTGCAAACCTCACCATAATCTCCTTGACTCTAAGGCTTGCAACCCCAGCCCTGGAAACTACTGCGTAGGACTGCCTTGGTTGGCCATCCCCAGTAGCAAGCTCATCTTACCCATCTGAGAAACTGGACCTTGGATCCGTTGCTCCTTTATGCTCTTTCTGTGAATTCAGGGACCCACAGGCTTCCAGACCTTTCCCAGTATAGCTCCTGCTTCTGTTGGGCTCGCAGCATCATCTCCAGTGGAAGCAATGACACTCCTGCTATGGCCAGTGTCATAGCAGACCCTGGAGACCCTGCAGGGTCTCCACTACCTTGTACAGCTGCAGCCCAACTTTGGGCATTGCCTACGCTGAGGTTACTACACAAAGCAAATTACAGTTACTACACTGTGACAAATAGAGGACCTGCATGGGATCTGAAACAGAGACTTAGGCATGCAGAAGTAGATGGGCCCATGGCAACTCAGTGGAGAGTAAGGGACCAGGGCAAGCATCTCTGCCCTGGCCACTAATGCTTGTGGCACAGCATCTTCCTGTGGTCCAGGGGGGATTGTACACGAGGCAGAGGAGTATCTCTGGAATGATGCAACACCAGAGGCAGGGACACTTCTGGGGAGGAGGGGTCATCCTAGCCCCAGTCACTCACCCCAGAGAGCTCCCCACATGCCCCAGCTAGGGCAGGGGAGAAAGGAGGCAGCAGCAGGGTCAGTCTGCTCCACCAGTGCCACTGGGCAAACACACATGCTACAGCCTTGCCAGGTCTCAGCCTTTGCTCCACCTCCCAGTCCCTGTTTGATGAGGGAAGATTTGTTTGCTCACAATACCTCGACACCCAGATGCTCACTCAGTGGCCTCGCTGCCCCGGTACCCAAGTACCTGTCAGCAGACATGGCCCCTCTGGCCTGTTTCCCAGGCAAGGGCCATTCAGACCTCCCTGCATGTCAGGAAGGGAGCTCCAGAAGGAAAAGTCAATATATATCCTTGCCAGTGAGACTGCAGCTTATTTTACACTGCTGGTTTGTCTCTTCACTTGTGGTGCCACATAGCACAGTGAAAACTAGAAAGCAGGCTGAGTGTGGGAAATAACAGCAGCAAAGTGGGATCTTACACGTTACACTTGCTTCTTCATTGATCTTGGTGCATCTTGTCTTGCCAAAACTAAAGCAAAACACAATGCTGGGTGGCTGTGAACAAGCTGGCAGTGTTTTTCTTGTACAGAGATTTTAATGTCTAATGGGATCTGCAGTATTAGAAGGGGCTAATGGAAATGCCTCACATTTTAAAGAAATGCATTTTTGGTTCTTTTTTCATCCCTCACTCCACCACAGCCAGCAATGGAACAAGTGGGTCCACTGTTCTTTCAATGTCACCATCTTTATTGTGAATTCATTTTGCCTCTGTCACTGTACATTGGAACGAGTTTATTCCATTCAGCTTCCTCTGCTCAATTCATAAAAGCTACAATAGTCTCAGGGAAACTTGACGCTCTCTTTGCTCCTTTGGAGTGTGTCACCATAAATCATCCCAGCTAAAATGCCATATGCCACTTTGTGCTACATTCTCAGTTAATGAAATGGGTTAGATCTTAATGCCTCATGTCAAAAAGATGAGTCTTATGATCATGCTTCACCTATCTCAAGACACCAGGTAAACGGATAGTTCTGCATAAATGAAGATTGTTTTAACTTAGGTCACACTAAAAGGAGCCACTGAAGAAACAGTTAAAACATTTTTGATTGCTATTCAATGCTTTTATTCACTGGCTCCAAAATAACAGACAAAGGAAAACATTGAGTTAAAAATCACAACATTTTTCACGTGCATAAGCAGACATACCTCCACACACACACACACACAAACATAGACACATATTTACAAACCTAGGAGGAGTATTTTCCTTGGGATTTTTTTTAAGCCTTTCACATTCACCTTTTCAATCTATCCTCACAAAAGGTAGAAAATGCCATTGACAAGAGTAAAGAGGACCAAAATCTCCATTTAATCACAAGACTTGAAAAATCAGTACTTAACAAATAACTTTTAAAATCAGACAATAATACTAGACCTATTATAAAATTGCAAGGTTTGGCAAATCTGATAACAGAAATGACTGTTATGTTTTCGTTTTGAAAAGCAATCAGGGCAGGCCTCATTTTGTTGCCTGCTATGGAAATATAGAAGAGGGCTGTTGCTGCTTCAAAAGATTCTTCTAAAAAAGATAGAGAATATTATCTTTGGCACCATTTAAGGAAAACTAGGAGCTTTTTATGAGCTCGAGAAAGGCAGTCCAGGGTACAGGAGTGTTCACCGATAAGATTTCTCTTTCAGTTTTCAGTAGCACATAAGGCAAAGTGAAAATTAATTTAGGTTCTCCTGACAGGATTTAAACAAATATCTTTCTTATAGCAGTACGCTCATTTTCCCAAACCATTGACCAAAATAAGTGACAGAGAACAATTAAACCATTCATCTCAATTTAGGATCCTAATGCACACCCATGGTCAGCAGCACTCATAAGTTCTTCGTTTTCATCAGCATTCATTTTTAAATGGTTTAATGCTGCCTCTGATTGCCAAGTGCTAAAATATGAATCTTCACACTTCTGAGTCACTGATGTAACTAAACTGTGACTTCGGTATCAGAGAGTTTCCTGGGAGTAATGCAAGCTGGGGCTACGAAAACATCTGAGTCACGATTTCCAGTGTAATTCGAGCCCACCTTTGTCAAAACTGAATAAACTCCCACGTTCTCCCTCTTCACCTCACCAGCAACCCCCAGCAGCCCTCTTTGGTGATAGCTGGGTGGTTGACACCTTGATTTTGGACTTTTTGTCAGCCTGAAAATTAGTCACTGCTCCTGCCTCTTCTGACAGCATCATCACTGGCTTCCATAATGGTGTTAAAATACGTGTTTTCTTTAGATTAGCACATTCCTCTTGACTGAATATCCTCAACTAATGGATGTACAGGTAAGTGGGAACAGAAGCAGGTACCGTTTTCCTTCAGGTCTTGGGCCTGCTAGCTGCACACCTGGGTCTCACACTCCCCCAACTAGATGTGTGACGTAAAGGGCCAGAGTGGCATCCTCAGCTAGACCTTTTTAGAAGTGAGGGGCTGCAAATAAGAAAAGATGGAAGCTATAAATCAGTAAACCAAAAATATTGTCTCTGGTGTCAGTATAATGAGTTAACCACTCCTTTTCTCCTAGTAATAGGGAGAAAAGCAAGGGGGCATTTTGTCACATTGAAACCAACAAGCAAAATCTTTCATCTTTCTTCCCTGCTCTTCAAACTTAGTCAAAAAAAAAAAAAAAGTAATCTGTAGAGTTGAAGGAAACAGCTTTCCTTTCTTTTGTTTTGATTTTCTCAAGTCTCAGCTTCTGGAGTCTTCTCAGATTGCCTGGGCTAGTTAGATGGCTATCTAGTTGACTTTGTGATAGCTTTTTCTTTGCCTTAGAGGTCTGGAAAACCACAAGAAAGGAGAATATAGGAAGTGAAGGTGCAAGGAGGTGGATTTGTCCTTCCAAGGGCCTGTCAAACCTCACAGCTGGGATGCAATACACCCTTAGCTGTGCACACTTTCTCCAGCAAAAACCTTCTTCTGGAAGAGCTGCTGTTAGCAGCAACTGAAACTGGAGCCCCAGTGTCCTGACTGGCAGCAGAGCAGGCTGTGATGCAGAACTGACACAGAGGCACAGCATCTCTCTCCCAGGAAGCACGAGCAAGGTTATACAACAACACCCCTTCTGCCTCTCCTTCCAGTCAATCACAAGAAGTTCCTCTAGGAGGTAAGCACCCCGGTGCCTTCACCAGCTCTCATTAGACATTTTCCTTTTGGGAAGGCAGACTTGAAGCATTCTGTCTCTGACTGGCATTCTTGCGTTCAACCTGTTTCTTTGGTGGGGTTGTGGCTGCAGCCCAGCAAACTGACACTCTTATCAGGGAGGAAAATTAAGGAGGGAAATACTTTTGAAATACCTTCTCTCCTCAACCTCAAAGGTATATAATTATCATTAGCAACTATTCACTGTCTACATTACATCAGTTATTATTTTTTTCATGCTTGTCATAATAAATATATCTGTTTACAAAATGATAATGAGCCTAATCTCTCCCACTTTATGTCTGGCAAGTCAGGCATAGTACAATTATATTTGTACCAAACCTATGCAAATAATTGTGCAGCTCTGGTTATTAGTATGAATATTAGAATTAGTATTTTTATTAGAGCCTGAAAATTAATTATGCTGTTTTCAGGAATTAACCAATATTCCAATTCCACTGGAGGCTTCTCTGAGGAATTTTGCCACAGCTAATACAGTTGTCTGTATCTCACAAAGGGTTATGTACAGCCTTGATGACTTCAGTTGGACCATATATGGGTACAGGGATCTTGTTTCATAATATTAAACATAAGGACCAAAGGGTTTAACAAAAGCTTCCTCCAAGAGAAATTTGTAAAGGATACAGGTAAGCCTATGAATCACCTGGTCTCTTGCTTGCACAAAACAAGCAGACGTCCTTTAATGAGGCCTTCAGTGGTCTATATAAATCAGTATGAGCTCCTTTTCTTCCTTTCTAAGGACATCACTTAAACCCTTTTTTAGTACTCAACTGCTTGCTTCTCAATTACTTATCAATTCATTTAAAACCAAAACCAAAACAAAAAAAAAAATCCCAAGAATAGCACACATAAAGGGAATAATTATTCAGGAGATACACTTAATACTTTCCATGGTCTGACATCTACATAATGGCTGGGCAAAAGACACCAGTAAATATTTTTTACTGATGCTGAACATAACTTATGTCTAATATCAAAGCATTTATTTCTCTGTGAGGGCTAGCCATACACTGGAATTGTCCTTTGTGTTTGTTTGATGGGAAATTGTACAACAAATAGATTAATAGAAAACTGAATGGATTACATAACTAAAGGAAGATCAACTACCAGTTGTACTTAGGCTGCAAATGAAGTTATTCAGAATCTTCTGTGGACTTCAGGTGGAGCCCCAAATTTGCTAGATAGTTAAAAGTCTTTGGGTGGAGATGGCTGGCCTTTGGCTACAAAAGTAGTGCAGGAGAACACCTGGAGAACAGTGACAGCAGTTTTAAATGGGGCTGGTATTTGCCTTTCACAATAGGATGAGATTTTCTCATGGAAAAAAAAGGAGGAGTCTTTATTCCTCTGAAATTTTCCTCATTTTATCACTGTGGAACTGCATGAGAAGGTAAGTCTGCTTTCAGTGCTGCTACTGGAAAAACAACTTGCACCCAGCGTCTTGGTATCTAGCAGTCCCTTGGTGTGTGACATTGCTTCCTGCTCAGCCTCCTGCTCCTTTTAGAGTTACTTGCATTTAAATGGCCCTATCTTGGCTTTGAAGTTAATATTTCTTTGAGGGGAATGAAGTGATGTACTTATGTGTTCAGTTGTTTGTTTGGTGTCAGTCGTTTGCCAGATTGGCTTAGTGAGGAAGTGGAATTCAGGGAGTTTCACGTTGGCAGTAATAACCCACAGCTTTTCTACAGCCTCTTCTGTCTTCAAAGTCCTGGGTAAATACGAGCTGGTTAATCACGCTGATGAGCGCCTGATAGGCCATCGTTTTTAAAAGAAAGCGTTTTGTTCTGTACAAATGAAAGGTAATGAGCAGCTATTAAAAACACACTGTCCATTTACTCCCCCAGTGTCTAAATAGACTGGAGCTTCAAATAACTTATAGGCAAAACCAAAGGCGCATAAATTGGTGGTCTAAGGATTGTTTTTCTCTCTCCTGGTATCTCCACTGTCAGACTATTTTTTTCATTGTCTTTATGTTTCCTAGCGTTGAAAATTAAGAGGCTGTAAACAAAACAAAAAACGGCCCAGGAATTCAGGTTATCCACCTGGCTGTTAAGTTAATCACAAGTAAAATGCACTGTTGTTTCGACAGGAGAGCCAGACAGGCTGGAACAATAGCAGTGCGTATAAACTTTCCCCATTCACCTCAAAGGGCTTTGGTTCTAACACCTCATTAAGATGGTTTAAATGCTAAAGCTGCCGTTTTGTTGTTGATTATCATATCAGAAACCCTCACGTAACATATTTAATTAGTACATCTACAAGCCCTGGCATGTCTTCATGGAGGAGTAGGTTTCAAATTTAAGCTATCTAAATATTGGAATGACAGTCAAGTGCTCCTTAAGGCTGGTGGTCCATGGCTAGCTTTGTCAATGCTTATAGTCTTTCTCTCTTTTCTACTTATTTTTGTTCATTCTTGTTCCGTAGACCTGATTTTGTTTTATCCCATGTTGAATTTGTACCCACACAACGCGTGTCATTAGGATCACAGCTGTACCCCTGCAAGAGGTACTAGTTAACATTTTCATGCGATTAGGTGTGATGTAAAATTTTGAAGAGTGAATTTCTTCCTCTCTCTGTCTTTCCTTTCAAAGACTCATTGCTACAGATACTGTTAACTTCTTCCTCCACATCTTGTTAGTGCGATTTCAGCTCAGTTTAAATGAGGCTTTATTGTCACGGCAAGCTACACAAGTGTCACCAAAGTGTTAGGGAGATAAGACTCATGCTATGCTGAGCATAAAACTGATAGCAGGTGGCACAAGGTGGGGAGCTGAGCCCTAATCGGTCCCCAGCTCTGTGGACTTGCTGGGGACCAACCTGAGGCAGCTCCTTGTGAAAGCTGAACTGTGCCCAGTGGTAGTGGGATCTAAGGTGGAGCGGGGAAAAGATGTGTTGAGCAAGGAAAATGCCAGGCCCGTAACACCTGCACTGTAGCTTGTGAATTCCCTGAATCGCAGTCAGATACCATCAATGTCAGTGTGTTACAAATGCCTAGGTAGACAGATTAGGAGACTGAAATTCATTAGTTGCCTTCAAATAACCAGATGGACAGATAAGATGTCTACCTCACTTACTTTGCCTATCCTGTAAGTGCTCTCATTCTGGTGAGCCTGTCCATCTGCATTTTTACAAAACAGCACATCTAAGTTAGCATCTGGTCGCTGTCTGAGAGAACCTATATATGATACTACGAGATTTTTACCACAATAGCTTGCCCTTTTCTCAACTTGCATCCCCAAATTGTTTAGTTTGCATTCAAATATAGGTGGTGCATTACCTCTACCTGCAAATGGCACTTTACTTAAATCCAAAGACACCCCCTCTGGCTCAGAGAGCCCCTGCACTGCCCATTGCTGGGGAAAGTGTGGCTGTTCTGTGATGCTTATGTGCTGCCTTAGGTAACCACCCACCACTGCCAATATTGGAGGGAGGACATTGGTCTCAGTGGACTTAGGTCTGAGCTGGTAAGACCGTTCTCACATGTTGTTGTGGCAGTGTAACTAGCACAGATGAACAGTCATATCCTGCTGCTGCCGAGGGTAGTCACATTCAGCTAGTGCCAGTTTGACCATGCCAGCTCCTGCTTAGGCCACATGTTTGAAAAAATGATGTTTAGCACAGCTTCTCAGGGTTGTGCTCCAGCACAAGCGCTTCCCCATCTACAGGTACTGTGGCCACCTGTTGTTAACACTGGCTATTTTATCTAGCGTAAACAGAAAGTAATTCTATTCAATCTAATTGACAGCTTGTCTGTTTGACTCTGCTAACAGAGAAATCAAATAGCATCAGTTACCAAGAATATTTTTAGGGGAGAGAAGTAGAAGAGGGAATAATGAAGCAGATACTCAAGGTTCTGCACAGGGACCACTAAACCCTCTGACACTATACACAAACCAATCTTCAAATACAAATGATCTTCCACTGGTTTCTTACAGTGGAATCCAATCACATTAGTTTAAAACCAGAGAAAAAGGATTGAAGATACATCTTTTATGGTATGGAATGTAATTAAGTAGGTAATCATGTAGATATGGTTTGTTGAGAACAGGAGTAAAATCAGCAGAGGAGAAACATCTTTACACCTCACCGTTTCTTAATAATGACTTCTTGTAAAAGAGAGGGAACAACTAAATTTGAAAAAAAAAAAAAAAAAGAAAAAAACAAAAGAGAAACTAGACTGAGCAACAAGATAGGGAGAAAGGAGAGCTTTGTGGTTATAACACTCAATAAGGACCACTTGAGTGGTCTGGGTTCACTTTCTTGATCTCCCAGAGATTTCTTGGTTTTGGGCAAGTCACTTATATTGTACTTCAGTTCTCTCTATGTGCAAAAGAGAAGAACAGTTCATTTGGGCTGAAATTTCTCCTAAGCTGGGCTTGGCTCTTCAGCTGTGTGCACTTGTTACATGTAGCTCAATTATTTTACAAATAATACATCCTAATATCCTTAGAGAGCTTTGATAAACTTTTATGTGCTTTTGTAGAATTCTGGCTATAGATCTACTTTTGATCATCCAGTAACAGCCTGATGGTGTTTCTCCCTAGCACTCAGTACAAAGTCCTTTATGCAAATAGAGAACTTCCACAGAAAGGGATCCATTCTGAAATGGATGGGGAAACACAGGGAGCAGAGTAATTACAAACTGATTAGCAAATATATCCATTTTTTTGCAAGGGATGGCTCATTTGTCCTTCTCCTGTTCTCCCTGGAGCAGTTTTTCCTAGGTACCAATACAAGTCTTATGATTGTAATAGGTGTAATAGCTACACCTGTCAAGGTATAGGACGGGAAAGCAACATCTTCCCTTAATGAATAGGTGAAACTGAAGCACAGGCTACATTCAAACTCATATCACCTGGGAACTTGGTGTAAAACCAGGAACAGAGCCTAACTCTTGTCAGTCTGTGCATTGCTGTATTTACTAAAAGTGGACTTCATCTCACCTAACTTTACATAAAAGACTAAAGAGCTTAGTTGTAGTTGGGACCCCTGTGAATGACTGAAGGAGTCATTTTCCTTAACGTCTAAATCACCCATCGCTGGAGAAGCATGTATCTCTCTCCTGAATATATAAAGAACCTCAATGATATGCTTGAAGTTATGTAAATACTTTGCTATACCATTTAATTTTTCGTTGCATGTTTTTTTATTTCCTCAGAAACATTCTTTGCCACAGAGCAGTGGTGTTAAATACCACAATCTTGCCTTGGACATCAATGGTGGTACTGCCTTTTTAACGGTTTAAATCACTTTGTACTTAAATAATTTGTCAAATCCTAGCTAAGAGACATTCTTAACTCAGGATTCCGGGCAAGTGAAGGAAAAGACCGTGGAATTTTATTTTCTTAGTATTTCCCTCCCTCCATGAATCCTAAAATATTTTGTTACAGCCTGGGAATTACAAACATGTTGATTGTGTGAAGCTGCTTTAAAATTCATTAATCATTATCAAAAATAGGGTGGCAGGAAAAACATAACAGTGAGAGAAAGAGGATTTGACCTGATGTTACTGATATGGAGAAAAAAAGAGATGAAGATGTATGTTGTGTGCTGTCTCATGCCTCCACTGTGTTCTCTAGCCCTCCCTTGGTTTGAAGGTAGCCTAGTGACAATAATTCCCATTTCTTGTTTGTTCTTCTTACAATGGTTTTAGCTAAGCTATAGTCCATCTACTATAAAAAGCATTTAATTTCATTTTCCTTCTGTGGCATTTTGAACTAGTCATTAAAAGCAGCTCTGAATCGTTGTGGGTACACGTGGATTGCTTTCAGTTGTGTGTAGCCACTCCATTAGCAGAAAAAAACCATAAACTGCTATTACAGTATTATATCTTGGTGTAGCCCTTGATGTAATTTTCATCTTCCACCAGACTGGATTCATTCCTATATGAGATCCCTATGCAAAATAAGAGAAGACAGTAGCTCACTGTGGAAATAATGATATTAATTAGGAAAGCTCCTTGTAAAAGGAGAAAAGTTATTATGAGGGCAATCTAAAATATTTTAAGATTGTTTCTTAGAATGGTGAACTGGTAATACGAAAAGTGTGAGGAAAAGCAGGAAGCAAATAAATGGGTGGGGAGGGAAGAGGAAGAGGAATGAAAACTGAGCAGTACTCAGTATACTTACATTAATAATATATTTGCAATGACAGTAACTTTAGTTGTTAGCTAAAACAAGAGTTAGTGAAATAGCACCCTTCCAACACAATTCCATTTTCATTTAATTCACAGAGTTTTCTCTTTTATTAAACAGAGATTTTTCTATCAAATGCCGGTGATCAGAACAGTAGCCAGTAAGAAAGTGAACTCATCTCTATACTGATACTGCAAAACAAGAGGCAGGCTAAAACATCTTGGCTTCATTGACTTTTCACTGCTTCTTAATCCCTTTAGGCAACAGCACTTCATGCAGCCTGCATTTTTGTTTCAGTGCAGGCTGAAAAGAAATCGCCCTTTGAATGCGCTTTTGACAGTGCATCTTTAAGTGCATCCTTAAGCAGAAGTAATTTACTGGTAAGACTAATTGAAAGCCCTTTTCCAGATTCTAGATAATGTCTATAAACAATATTTTTTCATTTATATGTGAACAGTCTCCCTGTTTAAGGAGATTAGGGTTAGGTCCAATAGTGGAGTTAAAATGGGCAGTTGTGACCTGAATCTGGGCACTGGGCTGAACTATGCTTATATATGAGCCTTCACACTAAAAAATTCAGACAAACAATTTGCTTCTCTCTGGTGCTGCAAGGGACCTCTTTGGTTCTGTGAGACTTGTCCCATGCTTCCTGGCCCCTCAGAGACCAGGTTTGTTCTGGGAGACTTTGCTAACAAGCTGCTGGAAAACATGCTTAGTGTTGACACATGGGAAAAGTCATGGGAAGAGGAGGACTGGAGGGAAACTGGAGGACTGTTAGCATTCCAGCAGGTTAGCAGGATCTTTACTGCAAAATGAGCAGGTTGCTAACTCAAGTGGTGAAAATAAAAACAAGTTTTAACTTCTTGAGTGTCATTGCTAGCTGGAAATACCAAAAACATAGCTAAACCCAGGTCAGAGGTTTCTGTGCATTGGTGGGGCTGAATGAAGGATGACAACGGAACACTAGACTTGTTTAGTTCTGCAACCAAAATATATGAATAACACCTGGTGAAAACTCTGAATTGTGTCCTTAATGACCTAAAACATCTTCTGCCCCCCAGGATAGTACAATGACAAAATGGACAAATCCAAATGGTTATATTAAAGACATGAGAAACATAAAAGGGAAACCAAAATTACTCTGCAAACATTGCCACATGATTCATCTAGTGAAAGCTGAGTGTTGGTGCTTTGCTTAATTTAAGACACAAAAGACCCAGAGGAAAACCTTTGGAGTCCCCAAGGACTCTCAATGGTGTAATCCAACTCCTTGTGGTCTTTTGTTGGTAAAGCCGATTTATCTTGGTTCATGTTATGTCTAAACAAGCATCTGATATGGTTTCTCTGACAAGGGTAAACTGGATTTTTGGGTTGGTGGTTTGTTGCTTGGGTTTGTTTTGTGTGTTTTTTTAATCAAAGTCTATTAAAATAGAGTCTTTCTTTACTAGACTTTGATTCCAAAAGACAGCAAATTCAGTCACAGGGCTCTAAGTTTGAGATCAATGTGTTGTGCTTGCTCTGCAAAGTTTAATTTTTTCAAAAAGGTGGAGAAAGTAACTTCAGCCCAGTAGGCTTTATGCCAGATCAGATATTGTCTGTCATGTCATGGCCAGTGTGGAATCACAGCCAACACTTGCATCAGTGTTCCGGATACCCCAGTGTCCTTTGAATTTACCATGGGGTGAGGGTATAGACATATACATCTTGTGTGGACTAGCTGATGAGCTTTAAGTCCACACTATAGTATGGACTCACTAATTCATATGCGTATATCACATGTATCATAACATGTGGTTTATGTGTCAAATCAAAGATTTGTATTCAGTGAGAATTATTCTGTTTTAAGTCAAGATATGAATTTCAACAGATGTAGTTAAAAAGATGCGAAAGACTGTACAGACCCTGCCTTAGGGAAAGGCTATTTTAGACTGTGGAAGTTGACGAGAAGAAACTTGACCTCCAAATACAGCATGAGCATGCCGTACACTACAATACCATGCATCATTCTGCTGCCTACATGCGAAGAATACAAAAGAAACTGGAGAAAGCATCTTCCAGTGAAACACTTATAAATCAATATTTTAGCAAAAGAAAAATCAAGAGCAAATTTGTTATAGTGTGTACATATAGAAGTCTTTAACAGTGAAACAAATAAAAAGTATCAGTGACTGAAAAGGAAAGCTAAGTACATTTACTCTAGAAATAACATCTGTTTGTAGTTTGAATTATCTCATACCATCTTTTGCACAGTTCAGGACTATGTGTGGACAGGCATAAGCCAGTTTGGTTACATTTTTGTGAAAAGTCCTCATGGCTATGTTTACTTCAGTGAGATTTGGCCCATAATGCTCTGCAGTCCTGTCACAACTGAGTCTAAATTCTTATCTACCACATGGAAACTTAAACTGCTGGATCAACTCTGACTGGCAAAAGTCAGAGATTTAGCATGGCCCTGATTGTAGCTGTGGCCATTTCAAGACCCTATGAATATTAGGTAAGATGTGGGAATTTACACTTAATTTATTTGTCAGGTGTACTACAACTTGCTATGACAGTGTACAGACCCATTCCTGGTAATTTTGCTGACAGGAACATCCAGGAATGGCCTTCTGCTCTGACAGGAATGTGCCTGTATGACTTGGGGCATCACAGTGTACGCACAGTGGACCTGCATCTCCATAGGCATTGTATTACTTAGGATGCTAACTCTTTATCAAGTGTCTGCCCTCTGCCATCATTTTAGGCAGATTAGAGACTATAGGCTATCTCTGAAACAGAAACTTTAGTGATCAAAATACTTCAGCTTTGTCCGCACCGTGGTCTTATCCACTAGTACTGGAATATTGATCAATGCAAAAGCGTAAGGGTGTTTGAGCTGGGCACTGAGAAATGGACAAAATGTTTCTAGGGAGTCACTCAAAATAGAAGTGAGAGTACATTGGTTGTCTTGGCTGCGGCACTGCCCACTGCTCTGCCTTGAGGAGCTGACAGTACAAGCCCTGAGTGCAAGCTGAAGACATGTGTTCCTAACTTCTTAATCATCTTATTCTACCTGTTCTATACAACACAAAGTATAAGTTGTTCTTACTTTGTGATCCTTCTTGTGCCATCTAAAGAAAGCAAACTCTTGGCAAAGGCCATGGAGATGGAAAATTACAATAATCAAGCCTGGAGAAGACAAAAGTGTGAATAAGACTTTCATCAGAAGTGTGACTGAGACAGTGTTGAATATAGGGCAATACAGTGAAAGTGTTAATAAGCAGATTTACAGAGACAGGAAATGTGAGAAACAAAGGTAAGCTCAGGATCAAAAAGAGCAGATGGATTTCTTTCTTCAGACACAAAATGGCATTAAAGACTTAAATTTGCCAACACAAAAGTTAATGACTTTTAGACAGCGGCCACCACTAGGGTGAAATGGAAAAGATAGGTTAGAATAATAATACGATTGATCCTTGTAACAAGGCAAGCAGAATCTGCTTAACTTAAATTAATTTATAGCTAATGGATATATACCTGATTGCAATAGAAATTGCCAAAGAGTTTTAAGCAATGAAAGAGTAGAAACCTAGCAGATCTCCATTAAAAGTTTAGTGTCCACAAATTGGCATCCCATGATGAGGCATTTTCTTAAAAAAAAGTTCCTGACTGTTTCTTTTCAGATTTTTTAAATGTTTTTGTGTTTTCTGATCTATTTGCACTGCTTCAGGTCACAGTGAAGATGTTGCAGTGTCTAGTGGTGTTGCCAAGGGCAGCCTGCACCTTCAGCAACAGGGACATCAAAGCTGTCCCCACTTCCAACACCTCATTGCCTCTCCTGTGCCATGCTTGGGACTGTGGTGGTATGGCTTTGTGTGCAGGAGCGTAGTTACTTGGATAAGGTCCTGGTACAACTGATACAGCTTTTTTTTTTTTCCTGCAGGATCGGTTTTCCTGACTGCTTCATCACATTACCTAACAAACACTATGTCAGTTCAGGTACCTCACGTTTCTAGGGAATGTTTCTCCATCTACCCAGGAATATCTGATTTTTCTCATCTCACAGCAGTGCCACCCAGTATATTCAGGCCAATTGACACTGATGTGCAGCTACTTTGATAGGCCAAAATGTTGATTCAGGAGCTAGCTCCTAAGTGGATCAGATGGCTGTATTTTGAGGAGATCAGCAAACAGCAGTGTATAGTGGGCTATTCTGAATTAAACCAGCCCTGGCGATCCAAGTTATATTTGCTGCCCAGTAACTGTCATTGTTCTCAGAGAGGAATCTGTTCCCTGGGGGTCCTTTTAACTGTGGTCATGATGTGGCTATCAAATCACACTAATTGGTTAGGACATGAAACACTCCTGGGATATCCCAGGTTTCCTTTAGACAGAGGGGTTATGTGGGGAAAAGAAAGATCTAGAAGACAGTCATTGCAAAATTGAATTTATATGTGGTCTTGGAGATTGGTTTTACCTTCTGAGTTTCACCTGTCAAGGTTGGGATTTTGCAACTCACATTTTCCTATTTTTAATATATTTTTTCTCCCCTGTTGCTGTGTGAAGCCACATGAATGGTGGGCAAAGCTGATGGAGCAGCCGGGGTGGGGGAACTGAAATTGACGGTACATGAAGTGCTGCCAGATGCACCACATGCACAAATGGAAACCTTACTTCTAACAGTCCCTCCTACTGAGGCTAATATTCAGTATTACCTTTTATTGCTAGAAATAAAGACTTCTCTGATAGAAAATGAGCTTCAGATTTCATGGCACTTTTTTTTGCAAGCGGCTTAGGTGGAGATCACAGAGGAAGTATGCAGCCCTGGCAAGTCTTGTGACGTTGTCAACACAACCAGATAAAACCTAGAAAGGGCTGTGTGGAGCCTCACAAGATCCTCATCCTGAGATAGACTTCCAAATTCAGAAAGGGGAGTTTCAGCTCAGAGAAGAATGAATGAGGAGTGTTACTCCATCACCGCCCCAGGTGCCCCTTGCACCCCCTCCCTCCCTGAGCAAGGAGGGACAGGTGGTCCCTGAGCTCCCAGAACTGGAGTATATTGGAAGAAAGAGTGAATTGTGGTTGAACAGAGTAAGAATGAGATAAACCTCCAAGGGTGTTGTGTCAGATTATGTGTTCATGATGACAGAGCCCAGAGAGGACAGAAACTCAGAGAAACATTCCCTTTTAAAAGGGGCAAGATGAGGACAGTAACACACTAGGATCAGAGCTCAGTGTAAAGTGGGAAGCACAGTTTCCCATGTGTTCTCCTCATGATGTTCCAGCTTGAGACAACAACTCCATACCCAACTAAATATAGCCATTTTCAGTGTGCTTGCCACAATCTACCAGTCTGAGGGATGAGAAGGGACCTGTGGTGCTACCTGAAGTCTTCTGTCCTTTCCAACTTCTGAAGCAGTCCCACGGGTATCTTGTACCAAACCTTGCTGCATCTAGTCATGTGAGTTTTCCTAGAAACAAATGAATGTATAAATGGATACTTTCTTCTCCCTGTAGATTTCCAGCAACTATGCCTTAATGTTAGAATGACTATGACAAGAAAAGTATTAGCTGTGACAGTTACTGAGGAAACAAAGAAATTAAAGAGGGCAAGCTCTTCCTCATGGAGGTCTCCCTTTTGAAGCTTCCCTCCCTCCTTGAGCTTAAAAATAACCACATTTTGGTTACAAGACTTTGTAGCTGATACAAATGTCTGAAGGCAAAACAGCAGTATATGTTCTTATACCTGGACTACTGCATATGACCTCCCAGTTCCTTCTCTCAAATTGACCTTCATCAACTTCCTACCAGTTTATCACTTATTTCTATGCTGTAGTTGTGGAATATGCACCCTGAGCCAACAGGCAAATAAACGCCATTTCCTGTTGAGTTTAGCTCAGATATGATAAGTATGACCACAAAAATGTCTGCATTCTACATCAAAATAGTAACATTGAGTTTCCTATCTAACCCACAGAAGCCAGGAAATTCATAACCCATTCTAGGTTACAGCATAAGAACATTAAAAGGGATTTTTTTAATTTATTTTTTTATTATTGTTTTTTAAAGGAAGAAAAATAGAGAGCACGACAAATACCAGTATCTGAATGCTGGAACAGAATTTTAGTCAAATTGTATTATCAATAATTAAAGAGGGGGAGAAGGACAGGAAGAAGGACTTCCAATAGTCATCCTAAAATACTCTGCATCATCTGATTCCTTGCTCAGGACATCTTTGAAATCAGTTGCAGTTTTGCTGGCTGGTGAGTTGTGGGAGAAAACTCCCTGAAAGCTGCAGGACAGTCCCAGGGCTGGACTGGGGCAGCCTGGGGAAAGGCTGGGACTGCTTTGTTCACTAACCTCTTAATGAGGCACAGTCAGCACTTAGCTCCCACTTCTGTTATTTGTTTGGGTTTGACATTTTGTTGTTACAAGAGTTTGAAGAATTTTTTTTCTGCCTTTTCAATTCTTTCTGTAGGGCTGTTGACAGCCTTTGGTGCATACACATTTCCATTGTTTTCTCTGCTTAACCAGATAGTCAGATCTGCCCATTTGTTTGTGGGTTCTTCAACTGGCAACAAAAGAGATAATTTTAATATTTTTTTTTAACGTAGGAAAATGTGATGCAAAACCACAAACATTAGTAGGGGGGATTAAGAGGCAGGTATAATAACTAGGGCTGCCTTTTAATTTGGTTTTGAAATGGCCTGGATTTCAGCTGTTTCTCCAGTCTTTGAGTGTTGCTTTAGAGTATGAACCACCAGGAAGGCAGCAAGTGCTTTTCACTTCCTAATTATAAATAAGGAATGAACAAAATTCAATAGAGCTGAGCAGGAAAAGTACGAGGAAGGGGAGAAGAGGAAAGACAATCAGTGCCCCTTCTTTCCAGCAGAGGTGGAGATTTCCATGGGGGCAGCCCTTGCAGCTCAGTGCCTCCCACAGGCTTCTTTGGGAGTACTGACTAGTCCTTGGGTTGATCCTGGATAGGCATCAATGTTTGCATGTTTTGGGGTGGGATGGTGTGTGGAGACACCTGCCAGTGCTGATCAGAGATAGTGCTGGGTGAATACGTCAGATAATCTTGGAATAAAAATGTCCCTCGAGCCTACACAAGTTGGTTAACTCTGTCATGAGAGACAACCTTGACTTGTGTCTCCCTTGGCTTTTGCAGCTGCAACCACCATCTGATCTTCTGATCTGCCTGGCAGAGGGAAGTACCTCACCATCATGTGGAGCCCCTGCATGCAAAAGCTCTGAAGAGAGCAGTAAATGCAGATTGTAGACCCCACTGACAGCTGGGCTGTCTTCAGTGGGTGACACTGAGGTTGCAGGAGTGCAATGAATTGCCTGGAGATTTTCCACAAAAGTGAGACCAGGGCTTTGGGACAGTGGCATAGGCACGCAATAGATTGAAAACTGTGACCAACTTATTGTAGGAAGACGACAGAACTGCCAGGATGACTTTGAGCATGCCCTGAATTTCCTTGCTTTCGTTTGCTGGTTCTCAGACTATGCAGAGCTCAGAGGGGCCAGGGCTTTAAGTCTTTGGTGTCAGTGTGATTTCTCAGTCATGCAGAGCTCTCTGTAGTGATAATGTTCAGAGGAGAACATGGAGGAAAGATCCATCTCTTTAATACAGGTATATCTGTGTGTTTGCCTTTGTGCATGTATATTAGGCCCAAATGAATTCAACACAAATTTAGGGGAACCTCTGGTAACACACATCCCATTATATAGTTAAGCATGTTAGCTAAATTTTGTGGGAAAATATAGACGTGTCAAATTGTATGTTGTATTGGGCTTGCACATACTGAAACAAAACCACACATGCAACCACAACCATTAGCTAAAAACGTGCAGAAGAAATTGCCACCTAAAGAACCGACCTTTGGGTAGAGTGCCAGCTGTGTGCCCACCAGCGTAAGATGCAAAGCAAAGAGGGAATAAGCAGCGGAGGTACCAGGGGCGTACACAGTCATACGTTCCTCTTTTAGCCTCAGTAACCTCTTTTTCTCCCACTCGTAACCCACATACCTCCACCCTCACCCTGAACAGCCAATGAGTATATGAAATGAAAACCATGTTTTTTAGTTGCACAGTTCACAATGACTAATGGAGACTTGGTTGAATAAACTAGTGGGTTCTTTTTTTTATTAGTGGTAAAAGTAAATTAAGAATTACTCATGAGTGCAAATGGGGACTGTTTGAACTTAATATTGCAGAAACGAAATTCATGTGAATGGGTGAGCTAAAATGAAAATGATCATTTGGAATCAGTTTTAATAAGCAGAATTTAAATCTTAATGGCTACAAGCCAGGTTATGTTAAATGAACGTTCAGGTGTAATGTGGGTGAATAGTTCTCGGAATCAGAGTTGACAGGGAGAAATGGACAAACGTGGGGGGGGGGGGGGGAGGCAGAAATCAACAGCTAAAAAAATTCATTAAAAACAAATCAGTAAAGAACTTGCACAGAAAGTGGGGTTTTTTTGAAGGAATTATTCCTTTATGTTAACGTAAAAGGCAACATGTCTTTTCTTTCTATATATTACAATTTTTTTTCATGTAAATAATAATCAATATTCATTAAGAAAAAAAGAAATTAAAGTATATATGTGATGAAGAGAAATTGGAAAGACTGGTAAAGGTCTTTGAAACAAAACAACTTCAGATATTTTTTTCTTTCCCTTCCCTCCAATCTCAAATATCTTCCCAATCGGTTTCTGCACTTTTATTTTATAAAATTTTATCAATAGTAAAGTCACAGAAGCCAAAGTTCAGGCACTACATTCACTGCTCTACAAACATTCTGGGTGGACTGTTTAATTAGCATGAGTGAATGTGGATCTTCTTGATTTGCTTTTCTTCCTCAAAAAAAAAGAAAGCCAAAACCTCAGCTTGTTATCTAGCAGTATGATTTCAGGATGTAGGACACATGCATGAGACTTATGATAATCTGTACATGCTGACAATGATGGAAGTCAGCAGGCATTGATTGTGATACATAGACCCCAATGGGCCAAATTGCTCCTTTCCAAATTTAGGTTCTTTATCAAAGTACTTGTATTTGCATTTGTCTCTAAATCAGCACGGATTCCTGGGAAATCATAGTAATGTACCCATTTGCTTCTAACATTTAATAATCAAGTGAAAAATAGTATCCCTTATCTGAAGCCCATACTACAGGGGCCATTAGCTGTGTTCTTTGAAGTCCTTAAACTGTTGATGAACTTGTGTTCTGACTATTTCAATTTAAAGCCTTTCTGTGGAGGACTTCCTCCTAGTCTGGAAGTGGAAACATCGGTATATGCAGCAAAAACCTGTTCTCACGGTGTTTCCTGCCTCTTTTTGCAGCAACAGCTCACAGAAATCGCCTTCTCTTCTGCGGGCTTCATGTGTTGCTCAGAAGCTGTGAGAGATTGGGGCAGCCCTTTGGACAAGTGCCCAAGTGCCCCAGCACTCAGCCAGACCTTAATCTCCTTATCCTATCAGCCCTGGCCATCACATCCTCATAGATAAGAGCAAATGCATTTGCTATTTAGTCAAAAACTTAGTGTCCTCATGCTTTTTCACTTTTTTTAAAAAGAGGTGCTGGCAGGGAAGGGAGGTAGGATGGGGTCTGCAAGCCTCAGAAACAAATGCAAACTGTGAGGTGTGCATTGCACTGTTCAGTGTATCTCTGGTGAATGAGTCCTTAATTGCAGAGATGTAACAGCATCCAACCAAACACATTTCGTTGTCAAATTGGCATTGTACAGAAAGTGATCTTGGGTTCCATCATACCCCTCCAAGGTGTTGGCACAGGGACCACCAAAAGTGCTGTGTGATCTTCCACTTTTCAGGCTTGGAGTCGTGCTTTTGATGCATTCATCAGACACAGGGGTGATCTGGAAATGGTCAGCGTTTCTGGAAACCAGGCAGTGACTGCGGGGGCAAGAGACTTGCTGACTCATTTCTGGGTACCGGGTGTTAACCCTGGTGTCGCATCCTGCTCGGGCAGGCGTTGGTGCTCCCTGGGATGGAAGAGGAGGAGGAGGAGGTGGCAGCAGTGAGCCGGCAGGAGCTGGCACTGGAGGGTTGAGCCTGTGGAGGAAAGAGGTGCTGAACTCTTGGCAAGGAGGCTGGTGGTAGATGCAGCTTTGGCATAACCAGGGCGGTCTGCAAACAAGAATGGTCTTGATACGTGCTAGACAAAAGGGCTGGCGAGTGGCCAGGGGCCCTGCGAGGCAACAGCATGTGCTTGTCCTTGGGGGTGAGTGTCTTTGGCACTGGGCTGGAGGGGCCCTGCCATTGTCAGCCTCCTCTCAGTTGCCCTGCAGGCCTGGAGGGGGGAATCTGTTATGTGTTTTGTTTGTCATCTTTTGTTTGCGACTTGAAGCAATCCTGCAGAGGGAAATTGGGCTGTTTGTTTCTGACAGCCCCAGCAGAGCATCCTCTGTTGTTCGTCAGGCCTTGCCTGGTGTGTGTGGGAACCTGTGGAGGGAGGCCGTGGGTCCCTCTGTCCGACAGTGTGCCTGGACCAAGGGGAGCTGGGACGGTTGGCCCCAGCCATGTCCTCTGCCAGAACACCGCTCTGGAGCCCAGGCTGGCTCCTTCCCTGCAAATCGCCCTTCTGGGTGGTCGCTGGGGAAGGGCAAGGGAGGACCTGACCCTACCAGCTGGGTGCAGATGAGTCAGAGCTGCCTGGAGAGATGTGAAGGCGGCAGAGGAGCAGCAGCCCAGGGATGCCGTGGCTCACCACCCTGGCATTGCCACCAAACACTTCATAGCATGAAATCACAGCCATGGGAGGTGAGGCTGAGACCCAACTCCAGGTCACCTGTCAGGGCTGAATTTTTATGGTGACTCTGTCCATCCCTAGCTTTGTATCAAGAAAAGGGACATGTTCCTGCTGAGAGAAATTTTTGGGAAAGAAAAGGGACACCATGGGAAAAGACAACACTTCCATACAGTCCAAACTGCATGCACTATCTCCCTGGGTCAGCTGTGGGACTGTGTTGTCCTACTGTGTGTCCACAGGGTGCACTAACCTTGCTTGTAATGTGAGGGGTGCTAAGGTACCATCCACAGCCCAAAAAAAACATCTCCTGGATGTCACCTCACCCCAAACAAGGAGGAGACCTGCCAGGCATCACAGATCACAGCACTTGTCACCATGGACCCTGTTGCAATCTGGTGGCCATAGGGGCCAGTCCTGGCTGTATCAACTGGTAGAGACCCCTATCTCAGACTCGCACGGTATGTGTGCTAAGACGTGAGAGGGTCGAAATCAGTCATGTCCTGAGGAGTACAAGCCGCTTTCCAGTTTGCAAGCAGCAGTGTCCCCCCAGTGGTTTGCACCTTTCTGATTATTTTAAAAAACATTTTGATATGCTGCCAATTTCAAGAGTTGTGGTTTCTGTCAGCCGTCTGCTCTTTTTAATGCCAGGATTTTTACCATGTTGATGTATAAATGGCTTGTGTTTTGATTCAATGACTTTTCTTCCCCTCCTGGTTTTGCCTTACCTGTTCACCACAGAATGGTCCATCTCTCAGCCATGCACCCACCCCTGTGGCTTTTAGTCTGCATTAAAGGTATGAGGAGCATTGCTGACTTGCCAGTCAAAACGGCTCTCGGGTACCACTCTGTTCATTCAGGGACTGTGTATGCCCGGTCCTGTTCACATCACCTCATCACAAAAACCAAATCTAATTCAGAGGGATTGGGAAGTAACAGGTTTTATATCCACTGTCTGCAGCACTTGAAAAATCCCTTTTGAACTTAATTTTCCTACCCTAGAACTCACAACTTTTTTTTCCTCTTTTTTAAATTTTTTTTCTTATTTGCATTGATCTCCAGCCCTTAAAAATTAATGGTGAAGATCTGAGCTACATGGTCTTTCTGAGTCATCATAAACAAAGATGACTTGCAGTTTCCCCTATTTTCCCATTTCCTTTTTCTCCTTAGAAACACTGAGGGTACTCTGTTGTTACTTAAAAGCATGTATTACTGTGATCTCCCTAGTATTAATTAAAGCGTTAAGACATTTCTAAGAATTATATCCCTTCTCTGAAGTGCTAATCTATCATTAAAGCTATATAAGTATTAAAAATAAAAACATGCTGGATTGTAGATTTTATAATTAAGGTCTTGTACACAGGAGTCAGGTGTCTCCTTGTCCTGTGCCTCTTGTGATGAACATTAGCAATTTTCTAGCCCCTAGGAGTAGATAAAGTCCATTTTGAATTCAGAAAACAATCAGTAGACTTCTGCCTTCTTTTATATGTATATATTTATTTTTTTTAAAATTAAAAGCCCTCTGAGCATTCCCCGTGGATAAAAAAAGACATATCTTTCATAGAGTATGTTCATGAATTAGCTGATCTCAATTAATGCTGGATTTGTAATTTAACTCTGTTTATTTTTAATGGAGTCAAAGAAAATTAAAGGTAAAAAATATAATAGTAGCAACCATTGCAAATACATGGAATGACAAGGTTTTAAAACACTGTTAGAATATATGTGTGATATTAACTATCAAACCATGTGCAGAGATTTTTTTTGCACAGTATTTTGCACTCATGATAAATTATTTTGAATCTGTTGACCTGCACTATGATATTGAGTGCTATTTTGTTGTAACTCAGTGATGAGACTACCGTGTAACACAGTAAATGTGTTTACATTACTGAGAGAGTTTATTGCATGCAAACCTGGGGATATGCACTTTTTCACATGGGCCTGAAAAGGGAATAGGCAAATTCTTTAAACCCAAATGGGGTGATAAACAGAAAGCCCCATCTTCTGGCTTACAAATTCCCTGAGCTTCTAATCACTGGGAGAATAGTTGGGAGAATACTCTCAGGAAATATCAGTATATGCTTTTTGTCTTCTTATGCACTTTCCTGTCTACATGATATTGTCTAAATGCGGTCTAACCCAGGACAGGCTTTAAAATGTTTTTATGGCTTTTTGTTATTCAGAAAACAATCGTTAAGCACTTTGCCTTGTGTGTGTATCTGGTTCCATTCATTTCCCAGTGTTCCTGTAGTCTGAAAGCATCAAAGAGATGTGAAGCCAAATGTGGTCTTTATTTTTAGTTTCTCTACAGACAAAAAAAACCAAAATATATGTAAGTAGTGATAAAGCAAAACAGAACTGGAAAAAAGGATCTGTGATACTATTACTGATAATCTTATATTCTAACTGATACAATAAAACCTAATTACTTTACAGTTACTTTAAAAACTTGTGGGTTTGTTTTATGCTTTTAATTTTGTTGTGGAAAACTCAGACTTTTGTCATGGTCTGACAGAGACAAAATGAGAACCAGTGCTCTGAACTTCTTTGGGTTTCTAAACATTGTCTCTGAGACAGTGGCAAAGTGGTTGAAACCTTCAAAAGGTTTTGGAATAGTAAGAATCGACTTTGGTTTAGAATCCTTTAGGCAAGGGATCGATTTAAATTAAAAAGACTGACAATGGAGGTTTTTATGGGTTTAGTTCTGTTTCCACATCTGTTCGGGTTGTGTTTTGAGGCTTCTGGGAGCTGAAAACTAATTTTTTTTTTTCACTGTGGTTTTGATTCTGGTTTAAATGCAGATCAAAAAAACCCAACCCCAAACCAATAATTTTGCAAATTTTACTCAAGATATAGGCTTCATCTTGACTGAAATAGTTTTGATGTTGCATTTCTGTTTTCCAAGCCAACTACTTGACCAGTTTCACTGCTTTTTGAGCCTGAAAGCTCGTGGGAACAGTTAATTTCTAGCCCTGATTTTTGAATCCAGATTCTAATTTAATACTAGTCCTGCTGTCTGTTGAGTCTGTCATCTTGTTCCATTTTGCTGGGATGAGCTTTCTAAGCAACCTTGTGTCTTTGAGGAGGGACTGGTAGATATCCATAGCCCTGTAGAGCTTTTGCATTGCCATTAGAGCTTTGGGGTTTTTTGATGAAAGCTTCACTTTGCTATAAAACCAATCCTTTGAGACATAACTGAGGAAATTTGTACAAAGCAGCTCAATTAGAAGTTGTGGAACTGGGAAAGGTAGCTTTTGAAATAACTAAGTACTTCCTGTTATAGAAGCCCATCACTGTGCTTGATGCCATCAGAAAGTGCTTAATTTTGTAAGAGAGCTCAGAGGTTGCAAGGGCAATGTGGGGAGGAGCAAAGAAGAATAGCTTGGGACCTACTCAGAAAAGTGAGCTGGGGCAGGGCCCAGGACAAGTTATCTCAAAGGCGCTGGACTCAAAGAGACTCAAAGGGCTGAAATCTATCCTTTTGTTTCATCTCCACTTCATTGCTGGTCTTTTGCCTTTATTACTGTCTTACAGATGTAAAGTTCTTAAAAGTTTCATAATCTTCTCTAAAGCAATATATTCCTAGCTGGTTATTGCTAGCCTGAAAAACAAGGAAAAGGAAAAAGGCAAACTTTCTTAAACCTAAGTTCTACACCCACTCATAACCTTTTAACTGAAACCAATAACATAGCCTGCAAAAAATCCTGCTGTATGAAAATCCCTCCGTACCACCCCACACACGTTTTTGGGGGAGGTCGATTTCTGAACTCTCTGCAGGTAATTTTCTCAAGTCTTCAAATATGCTTCAGCTTTGTGCTGAGCCCTGGGTTACAAATCAAGTTCAGAAATTAGTCTAGAGGGGCTGAGAGAGATCTAAAGCAGGGAAAGTTGCACTTTGGCTGTCTAGTTTCTTCTGAAGGGGCAAGTTAGAGTAGCGTTGGGCTCATTGCACTTCAGGTTTGCTGCTGGGGATGTATGATGAACCTCCTCAGTCATTACCTGGAAATTCACAGGTGCTTTTCTAAAGACTTCTTCAAAAAGCATATCCTAAATGTTGCACTAACTAATCTATCACCAGAGTAGTATACCTGCCATTTCCCCGTAGACTAGTAGATGTTACATCATAAGGACATTAATTTGAGGGTGCTTTTATGATGTTTGAACTAGAACATATTTTTCAGGTATGTTCTTGATTTAAAGCTTTGAGGAGAAAAAATTATACATTTTCAGTTCTGTACCTTCCTTATTGCAAGAGCCATATGTCTAGCCTGAATTGAAGCTGCTAATTTTGTCTCTTGCCTGGAAAAAACAAACCCAAAGCCTAGCTTAAGTGTCCCTTTTCCCAGTCTTTCTATGTGCTTGTTACCACGTGGCCACACAGTGGGTAGAAGAAGGATTTGGCATGAATGAGGGAGCAGAAACTGCTACAGCAGTGGGATCTGCCTCCACCAGACCATCTGGGGCTGGAGTAGAAACGTCCTCCATGGGCAGCAGATCTGATTTAGACCTCATGGTCCACCCACAACTCTAGCCAGGGTACAGAGGGAAGCATGTGGCCAAATGTCTCTTAGAACTACGATAAAATTAGTAAGCATACTGTGGAAGTGGGCATTGGTAATCCAGTCTTGGTGGATACCAGGAATACCAGTTTAGTGGTATTATCTAAGAGTACCCTACCTCAGTTGTAGCATGTTGTTATGACTTTGCAAACTAAATTAAAGAGCCCTCTGCTGCTAAAAATCTAGTTGACAAGGTGCTTAAGCTGCTGAATTGTACTGATATAATGAGGTCAATTTGTCTAGCTAAAGTAATACACCTCCCTGCCGAGACTCAGGTCAGAATAAAGGTTGTAGAAATTTTGCAGTGACTCTGGTTGAAGAGGGGGAAATAATATTTATGGTGCAAGGCACATCGGTATCACTGGAGCTTTATTTACCTATGAGATCTTCCTGATATATCGGTGTGTAGAAAAAAACAGACTCATCTCCAGCGTGGTTACCACTTCCAGGTTTAGACCAGGCTTCAGAGGAACTAAGAGAAGACCTGGACATGTGGACAGCTGTGTGGGAACCAGCTGCTGATCTACATGTTGCCATCTATCTCTAGACTTTGGTCATTTTTCTATTGGGTTTTTCTTTTTTTTTTTTTTACTAGATTGTACATTCTTGTAACAAGGTGCCTTCAAACAACCATGAAATAATGTTTGTTAAAACTATGTGAGGGCATAGCACAGAGGTAGTTTCAGGGTGTATTTTCTTAAAAGCAAACCACCTAAAGTAGCATCATAAGTCTAGAATTTAGCTCTTATTCCAGCTTGACAGTGCTGATGAACAATGAATTTGCCTTTTGTAATCGCTTCATTTACTTAAGGCCAGGCTGCTGCACCTCTTGTGCTTTAGCTATGCTACCAGAGTTCAAAAACACAGGTGTGACAAAATAACCAGCGCTGTTGTGGTGACTCACATCACTGACCCACTGCCTCCAAAATCTTGTGGCTGGTATCCTGAGCTTTGGCAAAATAAAGGGTAACTTGCCTCCTGACACCATGGATGCTTAAGGCAAAGCATTTATCTTGAAGCAGGGATAAAAGCAAAAACTGTTCTCAGTAATCTCTCGTGGGAGAAGTTGCATCTGTGCCTACTGAGTCTCAGGGGCTGCTGCTGTCAGGCAGAGACCAAGAAAGCGTCTAAGATGGAGCACCCAGGCTGCTTCATGTCTGCTAGAGGCTGTCAGGCTGCTTTAGTGGTGTTAGTAACATGTTACAGTATAAAGCTTCTTAGTTGTGCTTTTTAAATGTCATATCTGAAATCCGCTGCCAGAAGCACATTCTCCAGAAGCAACATATGTGGTTTCAATAAACAATGGTTACACCAAATTTCAAGATAACAATATTTTATCTCTGTATCTGCACTTCTGTCATTGCTGCTGTTATTCAGTGCCTCTGGACCTGTACGCAGAAGAGATGGAGGAGAGTGCCTGACAGCAGTATTTCACCAGGGCATGTGAAAGCAGTTAAATACATCTCCAGAAACCCAGAAACATTTCTTCTTTTATCCAGGAAAATGTGAGAGTTTCAGACAAAGATGAAGCCCATAGAAATGGTGGTTAATACCCAATTCCTAAAATTATGAGTACCATCAGTGAAAATGAGGCATAGATGACATAGCTATATATGGGTTGTATCTGATGGACGTGAACCAAGCTGTGAAGGGCAGGAAGTTATAGGGAGAGAATCCAAAGGAAGAGTTTTGAAGTCACTCACTCACAAGCCCAATACAGTAGTGTTCTGAATGATGTCAATCTTTGCATCCCTCTTCCATATCTTTCATGAGAGGACAAATGATGCAAAAGCTACATCTGCAGTGGATTGCAGAGGCAACCCAAGGAGGGTTGTTTTCAGGTCTGCTGTCTCTGTGCTGGCTTCTCTCAAATGTGGTTGAGTGACGGTGCAGTTAAGGAGCACTGCAAACAGTAAAACAAATAAAGTACAGGGGCAGAAGGAAACCCAAGAATACCTTAAACTTAGCTCTTTTTTTTTTCTTTTATTAGGTCTAACTGATTATTCTTAGCACAAAAATGTGGATGTGCCCTGGCATTTAAAACTTGGTTAAATATGTGGTTATACCATGGGTTTCCAAGAACACAGAAAAACACCTTTTACAATGCAGTCAACTTTTCAAACAACAGAAGATAAAAGCATCCCTCAAAAGAAGAGGAGCCTCAGCATCAACATGGCCTAATTCTTCTGATTCATATAAGAAATCTGTAAAAAGAAATTGTAGTTAGGAAGCTGATTGGATCTGATCTGCTTTCAAGATAAACTTGAGGCCACTGATGACTTGATTGAATGGCTCCATCACTGTACATCAGTGGTGTTTGGATAATTTATTTTGTTGTTGCCTTTTAAGTCATGCCTAAGTTGATTTTGTGATACCATCTCATAAGGTAGAGAGTGGGGAACGTAAGAAATTTTGAGAGACTTTCCAGCCCTGCCTTTCATTCTGCTTTTCTGCGCACACAGCTGATGGCCATCTCCCCTGGTACAAGCAATAATTTGTGGATGAACCTTGAAGCCATTCCCTATTTAACTCTGGAAAAACTTTAGAAGGATGAGGAGATAGGGAGAACACAAGAATGAAACTATTACATATGTATATATGACAATTAAATCTTTCCTGTACATGAAGTATATTTCCTTGAGAAAGCTCTGTGTTCCTAATTCCCCTAATGAGAAGAAATGTGGCCAGTTTGCCATTTCCCTCAAGCCTTCCTTGAATGTTTTCATGCATAAATCAGAGAAGGAGTGTGGAATTTCTCCTTGCATACATGGAAGGGAGTGAGAGCCTCCAGGCCTGCTGAAAACCTAAGGTGTCTGGACTTCTGCCCTTATTTCAGCAGAAAAAATTAGGGCAATGGGAGGCTGAGGAATCCTGTTATCAAATAAGTTGGAACTAATCACTTTGCACAATGCTAAGCATGGGAAAAGTTAGCTGTTTTTCACCGGTGCAGTCAGACTTTTAGGATATGCAAAAATTGTGTCTAACAACCTTCGGAACAGAACTGTAGCAGCTATTTCAGGTTGGGAACATTATGCTGCTGTTGGTTTTGTATGGTGCAAACAGGTAACCATAGTCTGGGAGAGGAATCATTACATTCAGAGGTATTTATTTTTTACTGTGAGAATCTTTAAACATGCAGTGTTTATTTATCCTTTAAACTGCAAGTGCACCTCTCCTTCCCAGCTAAAAATTGTCCGTGACATCGTCATTTAGCACTTGCAGCTGTGTTGGTAATACAGTACATCTGTCTTGAACAGGATTACAATTTGGTTTCACACCTCAGTCACCTCTTAAATCTTTAACAATAACAAAGTCACAAATTGTGGGCAGAATACAAATGTATTTATGTTTTCTAACTGTTTGAGATGTTGCTGGGCTTCCTAAAATCTTGGTGTGAGAGCAAGAGCCCTGTCAAGAGATAATAAGGCACCCATCTTGAATTAATTCTGATCTAATCAAATCTGATTTGATCTAATCTAATGTTTCCAACCAATAGGACTTCATTATGCTATCTGCAGACAAGATGCTCACACAATGGCTTGGGAAGTTACTCCCTGCTTTAGCCATGCTTCGTTTGATAGCTCTGCTGGTTAGACCTTGATTTCTGGCTTCAGGGATTATTTATGGAAAGGGAGGCAGATTGCTCTGATACTGGTATGAAGAAGTTTTGTCACATCTAGAATGTTTGGTGCTTTTAGGTGATCCACTCCTCTGTAGAGGGCTGATGCAAGAGTAATATTACCAGTAACAGCTGGGCTAATCATAGAATCATAGAATAGTTTGGGTTGGAAGGGACCTTAAAGATCATCAGGTTCCAGCCCCCCTGCCAGGGGCAGGGACACCTCCCACTAGAGCAGGTTACTCAAAGCCCCATCCA
>BJBW01005777.1:68297-123700 GCA_004320125.1 Scolopax mira
TCCCTGGGCAACCTGTTCCAGTGTCTCACCACCCTTACTGTAAAGAATTTCTTTCGGGTGTCTAATCTAAATCTCTAAATCTAAATCTTCCAATTTAAAACCGTTGCCCTCGTCCTGCCATTACACTTCCTCGTAAACAGTCCCTCTCCAGCTCTCCTGTAGCTCCCTTCAGATATTGATAGGCTAAGATCTCCCCGGAGCCTTCTCTTCTCAAGGCTGATCTAAGGAAAATAGCAAGGGGGTGTCAATCCCTGTTACTAGTTCAAATAACAGGCAGAAAAAAAGAGACAAGCTTTTGGCCATATCAATTTTATTATTTTAAGTCTATTAAATAACTGGTCTAGTAAAAATCAAGACAAGTCCCTGCAGAGCTTTCCTTACCTACAGTAGCTGTGGCAGTGGCGTTCTTCTGTGGTTTCTCCATTTCCTTGCCTCTAAAGAGTTGTCAAGTCACTGGGAGATATGTCAGGTCACTGTCAGGAAGGTCTGACAGACCCACAGGGCCACCATCTTCATGGTCAAAGTGGAGCAAGTTCTGGATATATGCTGAGCAGCTAGCTTAACACAAACTTTGTGTATGCTGCAACATCCAGGGGACCTGTGTTTCCTACTGGTCTCCCACTTTGCTATGGCAAAGCACAGAAACAGGGCTTATTTATCACATATTTCAACTGATTTATAGCTAAGCAAATGTGCAAATGCGTTGCTGAACTCTTCTTTGTGAGGAGTGTTTGCTGATCTGAGCCTATAGAGTCTATTGCTAGTCTGTGCAATAATCTAAGTGAAGATCTTCAGCTCGTGCTGCGCTCTATGCAGACACCTCGTCTGCGTCCATCTGAATCAAAAAACAGTGGCAGGGAAAATCCCTGGGACTGGAACTTGGTCATCTGTGCTGGTCCCCGGTCCAAGCCGGCAGCAGCCCTCCCAGCGGGTTGCAGGCAGTGCTTGGGAGCCAGCGTGGGCTGTTCCCAGGGACCAGACCGGAGGCAGCCACATGGTTTGGGAAGAGAAGAGCAGCCGGTAGCATAGACACAGGCCATCCTGTGCTGGCTGACCTCGGTAGCCAAGAGCAGTGCTCGGCAGACTTAATTTAAAGCTGTAGAGGTACAGCTTTAAGGCCTAAATGTCTTTGTGTGACAGTGGGATGGTGAATAGTTTTTTTCATGCCAAATATTGATGGGTATTTAGTATACACTTTGGGCACATGCTGTGACCAGGGAAGATTGCCTACTGATGTTGTGTGAGTGCTCCTGATTCCTGCAGTGCTATGGTGCGGTATGAGCACAACAGAGGAGAATCACAAGTGTAAAGTGCTTTAAGATCACACTCTAGCAACTTTTACCAGAAAAATACTCTTGATTAGAAGTGTGATTTTTTTTAACAGCATTTCTGTACTACCCAAAGCCCTTTGTGGATATGGTTACGCTAAGGGAAAAGTAAAAGCTTTGGTCAGTATATCTTATCTAGTTTGGAGTATGTGTGTAAGCTGGGCTGTCAAAAGCCTCTGTGCAGCAGCAGCTCTTCACAAGGAGGTCGGTCATAGGTACACCAGCCAGTGCTGCCTTGTACCAACACAGATTTATCCGCTTTTCTGTAGTGCTACTGAATTTTCCATTATAAGTCATTTTTGCATGAATTTCCATGGGCAGCTGTAAGGAGTTGTCTGTTCACAAACTGGTGTTAATTCCTGTGACCCTTTGTGCCAAGAGTGGTGTTCAAGTATGGTGTGAGCATGAGGAGGTGTTGAGGAGTGCTGCTTGTCCCTCCATGTCACAGCTCACAATCACTGCTGCTCAGACACAGGGCAGCAACCTGCTTCCCCGAGTAGATTGGGTCAAATCCCTCACTAAGCCTGCCCCAGGGGCTCAGTTACTCTGAGCTGGCCTTGCAGCAAAATCGTATTGCTCAGCTTTCCACTCTGTTGGTAACTTGGTTAAACTCAGGTATAACAAGTATTCTGAGATCAGGCTGGAGTCAAAATAAAAACAAAAGTAAATAAAGAAGATAAGAGTATTTAACTAAATAAATAAGGGGTAAGCTGCTTGACTTCTGAGCTACGTGAGTATTACCTGACTTCATCAGGTCATTTCATTTAGTGTGCACTGCAAAGGCTGGATCTACAGCTGTTAAAACATTCATTATACTGAATTTTCAATTCTTTTCTCTCACCAAAGAGAAAAGATTTTTCACTGATAATAGATATTGATGGAGAACCTTGTATAGGTGTTTCTGGGAAGTGCTGATAATGAACTGGGTTCAGATCAAAGCTCCATCCAGAACAATTTCCTGTCTACCCAACAGAGAACATGAGATCAGGGAAAGTTTATTGATCTTTTCCCAGAGGACTTCCTTAGCCTTAACAAATTATGGCTCAGCTCCATCAGCTAAGCCTGAGACAGGACCTTGATATTTGGTTTTGGACAGGTATAATGTTGCTCAGAAACAGTTCAAAAATTGGATCCATGTCTCCCTTTATAATCTTCAAAGTAGAAATTTTAACAGTTTAAAAAATAAGATAGTTTGCTAGGCCATAGATTTGCCTAGACTGAACTTTAAGTCCACCTAAATCCAGCTTTAAATAAAAGTTAGAGTTTTGCTGTGAGCCCATTTCCAGGGAGGTGCGTGGTTGTGTTAATGGCTGTGTCCTATCCCATGTGTGGAAACGTTTTGTCTGTCTGTCTTCCTAATACACCACTGTACATGAAGTAGAGGGGAAAAAACCTATAGTAAGGGATTAGACGGGGTCAGGGGGGGAGGAATATGATAGAGACAGTAGAAGAGAACTCAGAGACAAGAGGCAGATCTTGGGGATAATTAAAAATAATTAAATGGAGTAGGATAATAGGAATGAAGGTAAAAGTCCTTTCATTAAGTGCTGGAGCACAGTTTGTCTTTAACTCTACTTGTGGGGTGCTGCTGAAAGCGAAACCCCCTTTACCCAACCCTGGACCAGATGAGAGCACCCAATGGGATCCATAGTGGCTGTGGGACTGCAAGATCTCCTGCACAGGAGAGGGCAGGAGTTTTGGCAGCTCTTGGATGACCTTAGCTGTAGCATCAAGCTGCACCTTGGACATTAGAGAGAAGTGGAAGCCAAATACCTCAGAGTGTCTCTGCAGTCTGTGGAGAGAAATAATGCTTCTTGTGATAGGGTGAAACGTCACCTCTCTCCCATGGCTATGAGAAGTGCTTCAGGCAGGCACCTTAGAAGTCTCAATAAGAGGCCTAACATCAAGTAGATGAATCTTCCTCCTTCTCCAAGGAAATCCCGTGTCCAATGGAAGGACTTCTGGAAGTGCACTGTATGTAGTATAGGAAAACAAAAAGACAAATCATAAGAGATGTCATAACTGATACCATATTCTGTTATGGATTACATAGGTTTTGCTATGCAAGTGCCACTCATCTGTACATATGCACGTGCCTCTCTCTGGTGTGAGCAATAGAAACTCACATGCTTATATATATCCAGTATGAAGCACAGGGGGCATAAAAGGAAAACTCTGCTGTAAGCAAATTTGCCAGCGTTTGGACCCTGCATTAACAATGCTGTAGGACTTCTAGTAGATAGATGGTCCCAGGAACTAAAATGACTGTTATATTTCCTGTTTCTGAAAGGGCAAATTGATAGCCCTGTGCCAACATACCTGTGCCCATAAGCAGGCAAACATCTACTGCGCATGCAGGAGATAGGGCACAGCAGGGAGCTGCAGCACTAGCACTTAGCGGATTGCATGTCAGCCTCTTCTCAGTGGGCTTTGCAAGCCCATCAAGGACAGAGAGAGAAGAGAGGGGATTTTGCCTCCTACTGAGAGGCTTTGAGACCAAAATGCAGTTACACGGATGCTTTTCTCCTCTGCAGTAGATGTGTTGCATGAAAAAATGTCTCAGGAGCAAGGGGTAATGGAACAGTTACCTGCCCAACATAAAATGTTCGCTCTGTAGTGTAACAAAACACTTCAGAGAAAACTAGTTGAAAGGGTTTGGACAGAATTCTCTTTTTCTACATGCTCTCTATAAGAGAGATAAAAGATGAGTCTGTGTCCTGCTCACAGGTCGATACTCCACCACACCAGGGGGCTGACAGATTCCCAACAGAAAGACACTCTTCATCTTGGAGAACTCATGGTCTGAAAGCTGGACAAGAAGCTCTGAACAGAGACACAGGTATGGCAACCAGTCAGAAATGGTGGGGTGTTTCTGCTCAGCACTCTGGCTGCCTGCTCACTTAATGAAGAAGTGTGGGATGGAAATTAAATTGCTACTCTTTGCTGTAGCTTTGTGGAAATGCATCTCATCAAAGCACAGAATTAAGGATGATAAGGGTGAGTGCTGGGGAATTACTTAACCTGGGCACACTGGTGCGGGACAAAAGGCACGAATTTCATTGGTGACTGGGTTATGATCCCCAGGACAGGGGGT
Organism: Scolopax mira; assembly: GCA_004320125.1. Classification (NCBI taxonomy): domain Eukaryota; kingdom Metazoa; phylum Chordata; class Aves; order Charadriiformes; family Scolopacidae; genus Scolopax; species Scolopax mira. The sequence goes on from BJBW01005777.1 coordinate 72,720, forward strand.
GGTTGTGTGGTGGTCTCAAATCTGGCCTGGATGTGGCATTTTATGTGGCATTTAATGTGCCTTTGTGCTAGGCATGGGGAGGGAAGATGAGTCTTGAATAAGAGCCATTGTCTTTGACATAAAAACCTGGACACGAAACCTGTCAATGAAACTGCAAATTAGAGACAGCATAGCTACAGCCCTAGTCCAAAGAAGGCTGCATGTCCTCATGGCTAGAAGAATGTCATGTAGAGCACTAAACAAGCTGCACAAGCACCTGCGTGGCCAGGCTGCAGCACTGCAAGTCCAGAGAGCTGCACTTGCTCTCACCTCTGCTGGCCATAAACCCCTAAGACCTGATTCTTCTGGCTTTACACTCTGCATAATCATTAAAGCCACTTCCAAGAGTTTGGTTAGTGGGTGTAAAATACCACCAACGAGTAAGGCATCATTTTACCACCACTTCAGACTGCTGTAAAATGAGAATGTAAGCTATGGAGCAGTCAAGACCTGAGCCCTGAGTATTCATCAGAGAATCTGTTGCGTATGAATGGGATATAACGAGGGCAAACCCATCTGTGCTGGAATTACACAGGCTGCTTGAGTTTGGGCTACACAGTTTAATGGAAAAGAAGGTAAATAGAATAGGAAAATTATAAAATTAATATGCAGTGCCAATGAATTTGGAGCAGGGAATGAATTTTACTTCTGATTTTTCTGCTCCTGCATGAAACTTCAAGCAACACACTGCTCTAATGTGTTTGAAATAATTTGTATAAATATATAGTATATGTGCATACAAATGTGTGTGTATGTAGGTAGTCTAAATATATATTTGGAGATGTCTATGTTCTCATTATGTTTTCGATGCTATTTCTGTTTGAAATCAAATGTCTTTTGCCCTTTCATGTGGATTCTCGCAGACTTCACGTGTATCTAGCCTGTGGAAGGTAGGTACTTAATATTTTTTTCCCTCTTTTAGTTTGATTTTGGCTTCTCTTTTTTGTTTTGTTTAACGCCTGCTTTGCCATAGGCCCTGAAAACAATAATAAAAAAATACTGTGGCAGTTGCTTCCATGTGGCTTGCCAAAGGGGTGTTGAGAAATTTTCCTGGTTGTACTGTATTTGTGAGCTGCAAAGAGGTGATAAATTGCTGAAGGAAATTAAAGCAGAGGGTCAAAGCTAAAGTTTTGTATTCTTCTGATTTGGGCAGCCTTGGATTACGAGCTGCTGGTTGTGTTGGGAATCAAAAGTTTAGTTGCTCTCTCTGATTTACCCAGGAATGCTGCAAGGACAGATTAAGAGATAAAAACATCACAGCAGCCTCTGGTGCTCTTTCTGCTTGGTTTGCTCAGGTGCCGGAAAAAGAAACTGGGGTGTATCAGAGAGGAGCAGCTAAAGTGGAAATCATAATACTTTGGACAAGCAGTCATTTCTAATCATGGAGATTCCCACGGGCTGGGACTCTCACACTGCCCTCCCTCCCCTCACTGCAGCGCCGGGGCACCCAGAGCCTGCACCCCTCTGACCTCGGCTCCTCCTATGTCACTCACTCACTGGCTGCCAGCAGAGGTGGCTGGGCATTAGCTCCAAAGTTGTTTCTTGGATTCTTGCAAGGCCATTTAGCAACTGGCACCTCTCAGTGAGTGACATTTTGCTGCGCGTGGGGGATTCCTGGCTGCCAGAGTGCCGGTTGCAGTTTGGCTGTTTTGCTTTACCTTAAGGTGCTCTCAATGCATCTCCCCTTTCCGAAATTGAAATATTTTTCATTTATGCATTCATCCGTAGTGCTGCTTCCTAAGTCCACACAAACAGATTTTCTTTCCCTCTATCCTTCCTCCCAGTCCCAAGCTGTTGCCGTTTAGCCTCCAGCATCATCAGCTGAACAGAAATAACGCTGGCTCTTAGCTAGAACTTTGGGTCCAAATGGTTTGCAATGCCTTGCGAAGGAAGGGAAGTCCTGTGGGCTCTGGCTTGCAGGTGGGGACACCAAGGCGTGGGGCTGTGGCAGGAGTAATCCTGCCTTATTCACCAGTAGGCAAGGAAGCCTGAGCAGGCCGGGTGATGGCTCAGAATTGTATGTGGTTGCACTGCTAGCCAGGACCTTCAGGCTGGCTGCACTATCTCAATTTAAGCCTGCCTGAAGCTTGTATCAAACCCAGCTCTGACACTGGGCTGAGGGACAGGCGTGCGGAAAGCTGCCTGCAGCTGCATGCGACATGGCTTGGGCTGCTGTCACCCACCTCTGCAGCCACAGTTCACAGTCCAGCCCCCGACTGCAAGCTCGTTGTCTCTGTCCTCTGCGGCTGTAACCTGGGAGGCAGGGAGGTGCAAGCCAGCGTCCTGCTGCACGCTTCTGGGGTTGTATCAGAAAGGTAGAGGCAGTAATACCTACAACGCCCAGCATGCCTCAGATTTCCATAACTCCCAGCAGTCCAGCTTACACATGTTTTCCTGGCTTTGCTGCAATTGGCAGGACTGAAGAGAAGAGTGGGATGTGTCTGCTGAGATCAGCTGGGTGTCATGGTGCAAAGGGGAAGCGGTTTCCCAGCCTGACAGTGAGACTGGAGCTGTCGTGTGGATGACCCAAGTCTACCACTTTCTTGCAAGCCTATTGCTGCTTGAAAGACCCGTATTATTTGTCTGTTTGTGAGGCTGTGAAACACACATGCAAAAACACATATCCAGGATGAGGCTGAGGTGAGACATTAATGTTCACCTTCCTACAGGCATGCATGAGGCTGAGGCAGCAGCTCACCCATGTGCAGCCTGGTACCGTGTACAGCAGAGCTGCCACCAAACGTGGCTGGGCAAGGGGATCCCAGTCACTTTGGGTCACCTCCAGCATATGTCAGTGCAAAAGCACGTACTGCCCAGCTGCAGAGAGAGTGCATGAAGAAGGGAGAAGATTGCATCTCTCCTTTTTCTTTTCTATGCCTTGGCCCCATGAAGCACCCTACAGTGCTACTGCCTGGTGAGGAGCAGACTGAAGATACAGCACAGCAGGTCTTGATGTCTAGCAGGTCAGGAATGACCTATGCAGACGTCAGGCACCAATGCAGAAGCAGGCATCTCCTCCATCCCTCCAGGAAAAGGGGATTAAAGGTTGGGGGAATCGCTGTTTAACCTATCTGCCCCAAACACCTTTGTTAAAATACATATTGCCATTTAATGGGATCACGGAATTGTCAGAGTTGAAAGGGACCTCTAGAGATCATCTAGTCCAATTCTCCTGCCAAAGCAGGAATGCCTAGAGCACATCACTCAGGACTGCATCCAGGTAGGTCTTGAAGATCTCCTGAGACATCTCCTGAGAGAAGGGACTCCATGATTTCCCTGGGCAGCCTGTTCCAGGGCTCTGTCACCCTCACCGTAAAGAAGTTTTTCTTTGTATTTGAATGGAACTTCCCATTTGTGCCTACTTGTGCCTGTTGCCCCTCGTCCTATCACTGGAAACCACTGAAAAGAGTCCAGCTCCATCATCCTTCAACCCACCCTTTAGGTACTTGTAAACATAGATAAGGTCTCCCTCTCTTTGAGTCTTTCCATGGAAGGGAGGTCCTCCAATCCCTTAATCATCTTAATTGCCCTACGTCGGACTGTCTCCAAGTAGATCCCTGTCTCTCTTGAACTGGGAAGCCGAGAATTGGATGTAGTGTTCCAGTTGTGACCTCACCAGTGCAGAGTAGAGGGGGAGAATGACAAAAAGCACTCTGTTAAGGCAAGCTTATAAAGCTATTCAAAGAAGCAATGGCAAAACATTAAAACTGAAAGTAACAGTGTGCTGCCCTCAAATTGACAGTGTTTGCTGTTCAATTCTGAACTGTGGGTCTCTGTTGGGGGGACCAACTGCATGGGAGGAACCAGATTGGAACGGGTGGGAGATTCTATGAGCAGGGACAGTGCCACACTGCCCTGTCTGCTGCCCTGTCTGCCATGACTGGGCACAGTCATGGACCATCTCAAAGGGCCTGGTAAGACATGTCCAGTCATGGAACATGAGAAAAAGAGGAGGGAAAAAACATGATGTTGTCCAACTGAATGATGTCAGGTCAGCCAGCGTGAGTTGTAAGTAACCAGTTCACTGGCAAACCAGAGCTCACATTTTGCTTACAACATGATTTATCCAGCAAGTAGCAAAACAATACAGTCAAAATTAAGTTGTTCCATCATAGAAAGAAAGAAGGGAAACTTTGTTTTCTTAATAATGTATCACAAATATTGCACTCTGCCTTTGCACAAAACAATGTAAACTTGCTTGTAGTTTGTACTGGAAGGGGGAAGTCATCTCCATGTCTCTACTTCATTGTTAACTTATACTTGACATCCTTTCCTTGCATTGATCCCAGCTTTGATATGCATTAGTAAATATTCATGACATGACATTAATACTGAGTGAGCTTATAGTGATTTGTTATATTAGATACTAAAAAACAGCCATGAGACCACGATTTGATAGTGTTATCTCAACACCTTGCATAGAGTTGCAATGATGATTTGGTGACATATCATCCTTGACAGATGACACATACAGACCATGCTTCAATCAACATGCTGTGCCTGCAGGCAGTGTGGTGTTACAGCCTCTGCAGGGGAATGCCACCGCCTGTGAAACTGCCTCCCTTGCAACTAGTGGTAATGGCAGGGCTATGGAGACCTTGGGAAGCAAGAAACTAAGCCTGGTATATGTAAATCAACAACATCAAAATATAGCAAGTTTTCTGAATGATTAATGATGTTTCATTATTTGCAGACATGTCTAAGCAAGTCAGAATCTTCTTTTCTTTAAAATATTTATTCTGCAAAACCATGGAGGAGTAATAATCCTGGTGGATCTTGGCAGTAGCTTTGGGCATAAACGCATCATAATTTGTGCACTTTCATTTTAATTCTGTCTTAAATCACTCTGTTTAATTAAATTCTAGTTGTTCTGATTTATTTGAGCATGGTGCACCCATATGATGCACCTCAAAATATGTGGTAATGAGCAAATACCAATGGGGTGATATTGTGATCAATAAAAGTATGCCAGGTATGAAAAAGCCAGTTTGTTATTATTTGTTTAGAATATGTTTTTGTAAGCAATAGTTTGATCTGGTTTTGCTGCAATCAGGACCTGGCCTTAGCTGTCTATTGACAAAGAAACAGCAGGTTTTATCACAGCCCCACACTGACGTCATTCTTTCCAAGTGGAAGGAGATGTTGACAAAACTTTGCCAGTCGGTGGTAAGCACAACTTATTGTAACGTGGCAGCTGGGCAGAAAATACTGGTGGAGATGCTTCTTCTCAAAAATGAAACTTCGAGCCCAAGCTCCCTTTCAGTCTGTTGAGAAGATCATGTGTTTTAGTGATGTGGATGTACCTGTTGTGCAAGATGAGTGCTGACTTTTGGCTATACCAATGGTAACGAAGGGTTACAAAAATGCTGAAACTCAAAAACACAAACACAAACATCAGGCCTCCAGCTCACCCACTGGGCATTTCTAATTGTCAGGTGAATGGATGAGAACTGTCATGATAAATGTCATGTATCTTGTGGATTATTACACTACGCTGATGGGGAAATGGGGAAAAAGAAAAGGCACAGAAAGGAGAAAGCTGTGACTGCCCATCTCTATGTGGGAAAATAACAAACCTTTCAATAGAAATGCCTTTGAAAATGTTATCTGAAACTTATAAGAAGACATTGTTGGCCACAAAAATGTGGCCAATTGTTTTGGTGCATCGCTAGTGAATATCATATTGCTACTAGGACTTTGCTCACACCAACACTTTAGGCTTGGTGGCAAATAGGCAAGAAGGCAGGTAAATGCAGGGAGGGAGCTCCCATGCTCAGCCCATACTGGTCGCTACTGTTAAGATGGCTTTCCATCCTTGCAGACAGCTGTGGGCTTCAATTCACAATCCCAGATATTTAATTGCCAAAATGAAAACCACATACATATAATTACTGCAGTGCTCACAGTATCATTGTCTATGGGCAGGAACATTAACATATGGCAGGATCAATAGTAATTTCATTTTCCAGGTTGCAAATTGTGGTCACAAGGGCTTGCACGGAATTCTCACTTCTCCTAATGCCTCCATATAGATGCAGACAACAGCAAACCTCCTAAATCACCCCAGAGTGACTTGTAGGAGCTACAGACTTGTAGGAGCAGAGGCTAGAGTTTGTGGATGCAGCATGGATCCTGTTAGAAGAGTTAATTAGGACTTTGATCTTACTCCTTATTTACTTTAGTAAGAAAACTTGCACACATGATGTAACTTTTATACCTTTGTGGCTATTTTCACACAACAATTTTGAAGGGAGTCTTCTCTAAGGTCTCCTCTAATGTCTCTTGCTATCTCAGGGTGGCAAAAGGCACCCCACAGCATGACACAAACACCAGCTATAGCTCCGTATATGCCTGCAGACTTTAGTTAGGTATGGTGACTGTGATAAATGACAGAGATTTTGCTACACTGCACTGCTGTGTACATGATATGGGAGTCACTGTGGGCTGGTGCCAAAATTTGCAGTGTCATGGGTATTCAGTATGCCCTCTTCAAAGCTTCGTGTACTCAGGGAAATTTCAATGGTTTAACTTAAAGCAAGTTTCATACTGGGGAAAACTGTACAAGTACTTGGTTTCAATTTAAACACAGTTTATTTTAATGTCATCTCTTGGGAGTAGTTCGTTTTTTTGTTTGTTTTGTTTTTATTTACCAAAATAAGTGAGATGAAATGAAAGGTGTCTGCCTACAAGCAACATGTTGGATGTCCCAGCACTGGCATCAGGGCCCTTGTTTTGCATAGAAACGTGGTTTTTTTGTTAAAGCCTGTCAGTTGGTGTGGCTGGAGGCAAGTTCCACACACACCATAGCGTTAACAGTGAAAGGAAATTGTCCTTGGGAGCCAGAACTGTGGCCACTGAGAGAGGAATTTCACATAGCTGCACTTTACTCCTGAGGATGTGCAAAAGCTCCTGGTCAAAGTCTCTGACTCTCTATCTCCATTTTAGGTGACTTCAATTAAATCTTCTCATTTTTGTATACAGTCTGTTCATCTTCCTTTTGCATAGCTCTTAGCTATGAAGCTTTGGGTCTGCAATGCAATATTGCTGACCTGCTGTGTGAAGAATGAACTGCACTTAGAGTGTGTACACACTTGTAAGTATGTACACGCATTTCCCTCATATGTAATGACCTTTTTCCATGTCTGTTATTGTCTTAGCTTTATTTTCATCACTTCACAAGAAGAAGATAAATTAATGGATGTGCAAAACGTCACACAGTGAAGCAAAGCCAACAACTGAAGTAAGGATTTCCACCCCAAACAGAGGTTTCTCCCTCCAAACATTGACCCTGTGCTAGACCCAGTGTTTTTGTAATGTACATGCGGTAGCATCTTACAGCTTTGTTCTACAACATACACAGTAATTGCTTTCCTGTGAGGTCCTAGATACATGAAAAATTAAAAAAAAAAGTATAAAACTTCTCAGTGATGGCAAGTTTTTAAAAATAAAAGCTGGCTTATTACTTGAAGGTGAGAAAAGGCCATGAAACAGGTAGTTTTACTCAGCAAAAGAGGAGATTTTTAACTTCTAAATATGCAGAGACACTATATCAACTATCACAAAAGTGTGCTGGTGATGCAGCCAACAACACTTAATTATCAGTTCTACAGGAAAATTAGGTGAGAAAATTACTTGTCTTTTTATATTTCTTTTATTTATAAAAGAACGCAAAGATGATGACAATTCTCTTGCTATAGCATGTTAGACATAGATGACTTGTCTGTCTTACTCTTCTCCCTTGGTGATACAGAATGATAAATTCCTGCAATGTACACAATTTAATTTGTGTTACTCTTTTACAAAGTTTTTTTCTGCAGTTTTGAAGGAAACTGCTTTGGTAGAGATGAAGCAGTCTTACCCTTTATGGTGTCTTAGATTAGAAACATTTGAGATGTGAGGCAAGAAAGATATTTGGTCCAATCTATTGACCTTCTTTGCAATGTGTGGGTCATCGGTTTTGTGTGTTGATACGACCTGTGTATGCGTCATGCTTCTTTCTTCCTTCAGAAATCATTTGTGGCATTAAGCAGTATCTAGGCATGAAGATGTTGGTCATGTGAGTAGGGTTTGATGTGTCTTCAGTAGCTTGGCTTGTGTGTATTTTTGTCCCCAGGACAAAGCAAATAAGTCTGGTCTATGCTTGTAATTTTTTTTCTCGTTTCCACTAAGCAAACAGCAGATGTGTTCTTGGGTGATGGTTTTACCATACAGTATTTGTTATCATTCCTATTTCAAGTTATTCCTGGGCTATACCCAGCCTGATTTTTTCTTCCCAGTGCAGGAACAGAGATAAGCAGCTGTGGTTGGAGAGAAGAAGAGGACAGAGCATGGATGTGACCACAGCAGTACCACAAATCTGTTTTGCTGCTGAACATTTTGTATTGTGAAATCACAGCCCCGTGAAACATGGGAAGAACCAGGGACACTCACAGTTTTTAAGGTTAGGTTTAAATTTGATCAATGATTTGATTCCAACTATGCTAACCCTGGAGCATACAAGAAAAATTTTAGCCTCTGAAGATTACTTAATATATGATTACTTAATATATGATTACTTTCATGTCCTAGATTTGGCTTTAATTCCTAGAGGACTGACTTACTTTGGGTTTAAAAAGGTAATTTAAGTGGCAATGGAAGAAGCGTCTCAGCCTGAAAAAGTACTGAAGCAGTTAGTGATGATTCCACGTGTGGTTTTTTTTCCTCAGCAGCAAAGTGAGCTGAAGAGGCACTTCTTTCCCCTCTGGCTGCCTGTTCCTGCTCTGTAGCTGCACTCTCAGTTATGACAGAGCAGCACTTTGTATGGCCATGCGGTAAGGGGCATCTGGGACATCACTCTTAAGTGTAATCTGTACCTTCTTTTTGCTTAGTTATATTTAAGCCCATACACAAACAGGAAGATTGTGTGGCACAGGGGATGCTGAAGTAGACGTTGTTAATGAGAGGAGTGTTCTTCAAATGCTGGACTCTGTCACGATTTGGAATAACCTCTGAGACAACAGCAACAGCTACTGTGACGTGTTTGTTTCGTCTGGGGAGTCCTGATTGACTGTGCTGTGTGGAGTGAAAGATAAGGCAAGGACAAATGGGAAAACAGGAAGAATCATAGAATCATAGAATAGTTTGGGTTGGAAGGGACCTTAAAGATCATCAGGTTCCAACCCCGCTGCCATGGGCAGGGACACCTCCCACTAAAGCAGGTTGCTTAAAACCCTGTCCAGCCTGCCCTTGAACACTTCCAGGGATGGGGCATCCACAACTTCCCTGGGCAACCTGTTCCAGTGTCTCACCACCCTCACTGTAAAGAATTTCTTTTGGGTGTCTAATCTAAATCTCCCCTCTTCCAATTTAAAACCGTTGCCCCTTGTCCTGTCACTACACTTCCTGACCCTACACTTCCTGACAGAGTCCCTCTCCAGCTCTCCTGTAGCCCCCTTCAGATATAGAAAGGCCATTATAAGATCTCCCCGGAGCCTTCTCTTCTCAAGGCTCTCTCAGCCTGTCCTCATAGGGGATGTGCTCCATCCCTCTGATTGTCCTTGTGGCCCTCTGCTGGACCCGTTCCAACAGTTCCATGTCCTCCCTGTGTTGAGAACTCCAAAGCTGAACGCAGTACTCCAGGTAAGGTCCCATGAGTGCAGAGTTGAGGGGTAGAATCACCTCCCATGACCTGCTGGCCACACTTCTCTTGACACAGACCAGGACACGGTTGGCTTTCTGGGCTGCCAGTGTGTGCTGCCAGCTCATGTTAAGCTTCTCATCCAGCAACACCCCCAAGTCCTTCTCCTCAGGGCTGCTTTCTAGCCATTCTCCGCCCAACCTGTATTTGTGCCTGGGATTGACACATCCCAGGTGCAGGACCCTGCACTTGGCTTGGTTAAACTTCATGCGATTTGCACAAGTCCACCTCTCAAGCCTGTCCAGGTCCCTCTGGATGGCATCCCTTCCCTCCAGTATGTCAACCACACCACCAAGTTTGGTATCATCGGCAAACTTGCTGAGGATGCACTATACCTCACTGTCCACGTCTCCAACAAAGATGTTGAACAGCACTGGTCCCAGTATGGACCCCTGAGGAACACCACTCATCATTAGCCACCAATTGGATGTGGAACCATTGACCACAACCCTTTGAGTGCGGCCAGCCAGCCAGCTCCTTACCCACTGAGCAGTCCATCCATTGAATCCATGGCTTTCCAATTTTGAGACCAGGATGTTGTGTGGGACAGTGTTGAGAACTCAGTCTTTGAACATCAGGGTAAGAAATAAACCATCAGGGACTAAATTGGTTTTATTTTTGTCTCTGATAACATAGGACTCTGGTGCACACCTGTCATCATGGCCAAGGAAGCTGCTACACAGGAATATGATAGGAAAAATTTTGTCTAGAAAAATCTTGTTGCCAGTGTATGATGGAAGATGAAAGACAAGTGAAAAGCAGTGTTGAGAGGGAAGAAGCACCTAGGTCTCAGCAGTCTGCAAGTTTCCATCCAGGATATCATCCCACACCTGTGGCAACTGTCTGTTCACCAGTGGTAAGGGTGAGCACCCTGGGGAGTGCATGGCATTTCAAGGAAAGCAGATCATAGACAACATCCTTTTGAGAGAGGGTGTGGCTGTTCCTTGCGTAAAGTAGGAATAGTAATGGTTGAAACAGAAGTGTAGTGTTTCTGGGGTGGAGAGTAAGGGAAGTTATTTAGAAAATGTTGGTATGTCAATTAGAAGGAACACGTTAATTTGCCCTTGATTTCCATCAGGTGCCAAACCATTAAGAGCATATCTGGTGGATTAAAACTGGAAAAGAGGGAGAGGGGTAGAACCATAGCAGGTTTTCTCCTCTCCGGGGTGCTTGGGTGGACTTACTGAAGAACCAAAGGTGTTATTCCTTCCACTAATACCTGCCCCCAGAAGCATCCTTTCAAGCCTGCCAGACCCACAATTTCTGGAGCATTTCACTTTCATGTGTTCTGCTGCCTACCTGCTCTAGCAATGGTACAGCGTGGACATCCCTTCCTCCTCCAGATCTGCGCAATGCTAGGTTGCCTTCAGCTCATGGAGACATTTATGACGATGAATGAGTACATGTGCTGGGAAATGAGGCTGGGCAGGGGTGGGAAAGGTGGTGGGATGGGCCTGCTCCCACTGCGGTGCTGGAACTGACCCGGCTTGGGCAGCAACATGCTGCTTCTCATGCAGCATCCCAACATGTGGAGAAGATGTGGAGAAGACTGTGACTGGGAACGGAAGGAGCTGGTGGGCAGTGGGTAGCAAGGTTGTGGGACAGCAAGGTTGTTCAATGTACAGTTGTGTTCTTTTTTTTTTCCATTTCTTTTTTTTTTTTTTTTTTTTATTCATGATCATTTGTTAATAAAAATGCAAGCAAGGGTCTTGCTGGCTGTTGGTATTGGTACCATTTCTGCTACTGGTGTGTCCAGCAGTTTCGGTATTTTCTAGGAGTGCACATGCCATTGCAGCCAAGAAAATCAGACTCTCCCAGGACTCAGATCTTGCAGTGTCTAATAAAAGTCCTGATGAAGAGAACTTCTGCAAGATTTATTTTCCCCTGGGAAATTAAGCATTGTGTACAGCCACACGTATGGCATATGGCTGCCTACCCATGGGAACACTGAATCCAGCCCCTGATTCAGCAAAGTACTATAAGTGGTGTTTAGTTCTGATAAACAGGACTTAAGTGCAGGTCTAAAGCACATGTTTAACTAAATCAAAGCCTTTTGCATTTTTGCACAGACAAATGTAAACCACTGAGATCTGTATTGAGACCTGAAGCTATTTTTCAATTATGCAAGCACTGTATCAAAAATGGAAGCGAGCCTATTTTCCAAATTAATTAAATTTATTTTAGATATGTGTAATTCTATATCTTCACCTTCCAGATATCATTTGCAAACAAGAAAGGGAACATGTAAATTGATTTGCAAAACCAAGTGCACAAGCCACATAGTGCACTAGGTCTTCTGTCTGTTATCTTTATTATTGTTTTTATATCACCTTGCTCCAGCTGCAGGAGACAATAGCCATAAACTTTGTGGTGGAGGGTTAAGGAACTTGTTTGTTTTCTTGGCTGATCATTCACAGATTTCTTTATGCTCTGATGTGGAAGTGTTTCTATCCTGGTATGTCTTGCTGTCAAGCAAAGCACTCACGCTGCCTGCCACCATGTAAATGTCTAATTATTCTTTTAATGTTAGTGATAGGTTGTAGCAGAGAAGCCTAAACCAACATTTTAACTCTTAAAAAAAATAGTCTTCTTGGTGCTTTTAAGTTATTTGCTTCTAAATTACTTAGAAACTTGCTCTTGCATTAGGAAAAAAAAAAAAAAAAAAAAAGGATCTGATATGTAATTTTTTAAAATAGTAATACTTCAAAACCAGAGCCCTGCTGATGGATGTCATTCTAGGCTTTCAGACATCACTATGTTTATTTTGGAGGCTCAGAAATTGGTATGTAAATACCCAATAGCCTTTTGCATTAACCTCATTAAGGTCAATAAACATTTCACTTTAAGCAGCAATGCTCCCAGATGGGAGAGTTGAAGGTCCAGCCTGCTTATCTCTTTTCAAACGGATAAATCGTTATTACCCTCTGAAAACATGGAATATCAATCCCCCTCTCATCTGTAACTATTAGCAGCCTGTGATGTAGAGTGGTCAGGGTTCATTCATTCTCTCTCTTTCTTTGGTGGCCATTTGGCCAAATTCAAACACACTCTCTTAAACAGTTGTTCAATCATGCTAGTCTCCAATATTTGCACTAATTTCCTTGTTCTTCACTTTGCATTGAGTCTAGAATGCTCTGCAGAGACAGAGTGATTCTGGAGGACAAACCAGCAGTGACAGCCAGACAGATGCCCACCCTGTCCATGTAGAGTCATGCTGCAGCCAGGTCACAAGAAGGGCCTTTAGACAGCAGAAGGTTTTATGGGGGAATGAACACAACACGTGTTCATGTGGGTACAGAGGGTGTGAATGCAGGACACACTGCAAGGAAGAGCAAAAGCACGTAGTGAAACTAAAACAGAAAACTGAGATTTTATGCTAAGTTTAATAAGGAAAAACTTCTCTCAACAACCAAGGAAGAAGCCTGGCAGAAGAGGGTAGAAGAGGCAGCAGAGTCAGGACAGACTTCTAGATGTTAATTTTTACTTTGTTACTGGCTGTGGTGAGACTTTGTATGTGCCTCCATTTCCGATCTTTAACATGAGGGTTGTACTTGCTAAAATGATAAAAAACAATGGCTCTGCAGGAGCTTTGGCTGATAGAGAAACTATTTGACATCTCCTCTGTAACTTGTGACAAATTGTAGCTATGCTTCTTTAAAGTCACTCCAGTGACTTTAAAGTAAAGTAAATACCTGAATTAAATAAATTTACTTTTAAGCTAGTTTTTAATATGACAGCCTTTAAAAACAGTGGGACCTACTCCATCATTTTCTCTTCACCCAGAAGTCTTTTTCATGCTAAAAAAATATATGTAAGAAGAAGAGGAGAAACTGTACCCCCTCTCTCTCCTCCCTCACACTGGAGCCAGCAGCTGAGATTCAAATGCAAATACCGGTACTCTCTAACTCTCCAGGAACTTTGGAGTTTTGGTGTCTTACACCTATGTGATAACTTCAGGCTAAATTAAAAATCAAAGAGATTTCCCCTGGAGTAAGGTATTACTTGTCACAAGTGAGGATATCATAATCAGAGCTGCCAGGAGGTTTACAAACTCCACTTGCCAAAGGAGGCTTTGGGACTGCAAAGCACCAGAGTCTGTATTTTCTGTCTGGAGTCTTCCCAGCTGCTGCCTTCCCTGAGCCAGACATGTAAAAGCAAGAAATGTGCTTCAGATTCCATTTAAATGCAACACACCTCTCTTTTCCGTGTGAACTTGATGAATTTAGGGGGCTGAGATTGTGTTCTCATCCTGCTGCTGTGGTGGCTCCCAGGTGGAGTGAGAAGCAGGTCCTGGGTGCAGGGGCCCACTGCCAGGGTGCTGTGTGATCTCTTTGTCACATCTCATCTGACTGGAGCTGTGCAATGTGACAGGTCAAAGTCTCAACTGTAGCTGACAGTATGTACATTAAAGCTTTGATTCCCCCTTCCCTTACTTTTCCCTCCCCCACCATCCCCTAAGCATGCCCTTCATAGACAAAGTAGTAAAAAAGCTTTTTGGTAGTTTTATTTTAGTAAATCTAAGATGGGACATTCAAAGCTGGTAGCAACATTAGCAGAAACAAAGAGGGAGTTTAATGGCAGAGGAAACATTTTCTTTGATCTTTTTATATCTGTGCTTCGTCTTCGCCTCTTCTCAGTAACTCAAATGACAGTCAGACTATTCTTGAAGAATACTTTGTAGCTGGGGATCACATTCAGGTTTGGTTGGTTTTTTTTTTTTTTTCTGTATGTGACATTTCAGAAGCACTTTTTAAACTTAAATTATGGCATAGAAGATGTACTGTACCTCTGCTGACTTAATTTAGTCACAAGAATTGTGTATGCATGTAAGAGAGAGAAAAAGACAAGTACTGTTTGGGAAAGCATAGCCATTACCACTTGATAGGAAAAGCTCCAATAAGTTTTCTAGCTTCCATCAAGTAGCAACTCTTCAGCTTCACTTGGCCTATGATACATTGATGTTTCTTCATTACAAAGAAGGTTGGTTAAGGATGAAAAAATTCCCTGTGCAGGCAGAATACTTTTCCATGTTTCACCATGGAAAATTAACCATTTGATAGGAGAAGGGCAGCGTTAAACATAGAAAATGTTGGGTGGTGGGGTTTTTTCCTGTTTGGTTTGTTTTTTTTTAAGGGGAGTCTGCAGAAAGAACAAGTGTCCAAAGAACAGAGCGAGAGTGGCAAGGACCACATTAATCAATTTGCAAAACAAGAAATGTGATTTTGTATATGATCTTTCACTGGCAGAATTTGGTGAGTTGTGTGGCTGCTTTCTCCAATTTCTAGTCACATTTATTTAGAGTCAATTCACTATTGACTTGCACCATGCAATAGACATTTTTGATAGCAAATAAGAAGTGTCAAGTGCTGGCATTTTGCAACTAGCATTCACTTTCACCACCTGGTGCAAATGATGCTACACAAGGTGGTACACAAAGAAAGTAAGTGAGACCAGTAAGTCTGGTGGTATTTCACTCTGGCCCAAGTTAAAGGCTAACACAGACCATGATTTAGGGGATTTAAACCACAGGTAATTTTTTTTTTATACAGATACATGTGCAGCCACATTGCTGGATCAGTCCAAAAGTCCATCCATCCTCTCTTTGTCAGTGGTGTACATGCCACATTGCAAGCAAGGAGCTCTTCAAGGGCTCCCTGCATTGCATGAGTGTGCTTGTCAGCCTCATCTGAGTGTATTTTACCTGGACTGTTCCAGGCCATTTCCCATCTCCCCAGCACTTTGTCATGGTGCATTATCACCATTTTTGCAATTATCACAGCTAGCATTGTCTTTCTGCAAGTGAACAATAAGGAAACTGAGTTCTTTAGACAATGTGAAATATTTTACTTTTTTTTTTTTAATGCACTGTCAAATCTCATGCTTCCTACTTTCCCATTTTCTATAAAGCTCTTACAATATATTCTTGTATATATTGTACAATATACAAAGATATTGTACAATATACAATATCTTTCTATAAAGCTGTTACATCTCCAGCACCTCCACATTGTTACTCCTGAATTTCAGGAGTGCCAGTGTGGGAAGGCTGCATGTACAAGCACACACACCCCTTTCTATTTACTCGTGGTAGCTTTTGTATTAGTAACTGGTTGCAGATTTTTTTTTTCTATTGCTGCTAAAATAGTTTTTGGAATTGGAGGAGTTGTACGTCTGTTTTGAAGAGAGAAACCAAGCTTCAGAAATGCTTTATGCAGGAGAATCTACTCCTAGTCCAGGCTGCAAGGTTTATTTTTCAGATCTCACAGGAGAAGGATATTGGTGCTGGGATTGTCCAATTCCATAAGAACATCCTCATTTAAAGGGACATCATGGATTGCCTGTTAATCCACAGGCTAGAATTTAAGTAAGGAGAGGCTAATGTCTCTTTACTAGTTTAATTCAATTATTATTTGTCTAAAGATAAGGTATTTCCAGTTAAAAGACTTCTCCTTCAACTTCAAATCAGCTGAGAATAGTTCAAATTAGTTTAGGGTAGGGTCAAAGACCAGAATTTTAGGGGTTTGAAGTTTTTTAGCTAAGCGGATCAACACGTATCAGCCGGGGGAGAATCCACATCTAACTGAAAAGAGGGAGGCTGGGATTTCCATTTGCATGAAAGTGGATGGTTTGGAGGGTTTAAACAAATGACTTAATGAGGTGGCACTGACACATACATCTGTTCTCTCTGGGATATCTGAAGTCCAACACGTTGTCCATTTTGTTGTCACTGGCAGAGGCAGGAAACTGGGATAAACCAAGATGAAGCCTTATGTAGTGCTTTACAAGCTCCGAGGTGATTTCGCATATTACAACTCTGTGCAACCAGGGGAAGAAACAACATTTAAAAAACAACTGGAAACATGCAAGAAAAAGAACAAAGAAACTGAAAGCTCCTTTGTTGCTCTGAATGGAGTTTTGGTGCAAGTTTTCTGTTGGGCAGGTCCTCTTGCAGATGCTGATGCTGGCAGTATTGGCCAGAAAGGACTGCCTTGGCCAGTCTCTTTAAAATCTCCAGTGGGCAGCACGACAGGGAAAGGACCTATTTCAAAAAAGTGTAAATCCTCACTCTGATTTGAATTTTCTTTGTTGCAAACAAGAGCCAGCTCCCACAGCACCTCTCCATCCCCAAGGCATAGTGAGTGAGAAAAGACTGCTGGTGTTGTGCTGCCACCTGCACTGGCTGAAGGCAACCCAGCCTTGCTTGTCAGCAGGGCAACTGAACTACACACAGCTGGGAACAGTTTGGATGGATGAAGACTGTGTAGTTCTGTGCTTCAGCTGCACCAAGAGGCTCACATGCTGCCTGAAAGTCTGTGGGAACTAAATCCTGTGGCTGTATCTGTAACTCTCCTTGCCCTGCTGGGGAAGGAGATGGAAGCCTTGGCTTCCCAAAGATGCTACCCTGCTCTGGTGTTGGTCGTAAGTACAAACATGTACTTTCTGCAGCAGATGTTTCTGGAGATGTTTTTTCAAGAGGTGATCTTGAACCCAGGGTAAAGCTGCTACTGACCTGCATAGCTATGGACCAAGCAGAACCAGGACAAGGATCATGATTGTTGCACCCCATAGATTCTGCTGGTTCTAGTTTATTGGCTCAGCAAGAGTCCTTCCATCACCTTTTAATTGGGATAGAATAGTTTTTGAAGTTTGGTGCTGGATCGCTTTGCAGAGTTACATCCCGCTGTCCCCCTGTTCTCCTCAATAGAGCTGCTTTGGTGTGTTTGCTGCCTCTCAGGTCTGGGAAGAGGCTCTGCCACAACACAGCCTCCTCATGATGCCAAGATCGGGGCTTGCAGTATCACAAGCTCCTTTCTGTGTTGTACAGAGGTGAGTGCACAGGCTGATATTGATGAGCTGGAGCCTTTAATGGCCCCTCCATAGTTTCAGCTGGCTAGCCACTGGTCTCTGAAGTACTCATTGTTTAAGGAGGGGGAAAAAAAGGGTGTTTCATTCACCCTTGTGCAGGGATGGGGAGTTCACACCTCCATCCTGTGTCCTGGCCACTTGAGCCCAGCAAACATGACTGTGTGAGCGTATGGATTCTGAATTTTTCAGTTGAGCATTGTTGGCCTGAACAAAGTCTGCTCACATCACTGTGAACTGTCTGTACCCCTCATCCTGGTGAAAAACCCACCCACAGTGTGGCTGTGCTTTGCAGTCTGGGTGAGTATGGCTCCAGGGAGTCATTCTGGGAGTCAAAGACCTAAGGACCTCATACCCTTCCCTGGCCTTATGGGTTTTTTCTAAACTGTAAGAACAGAAAATACACCCTAGAAGTTTCTTGGCCTTTCACCCACCTCTGCTTACAGAAAACAGCTAAAAGATTTTTGCCTCCTTTTTTCACTAGTTGTATTGGGCAAAGCCATAGACAAGTAACCACAAGTAAAAGGGGCAGGATGTAGTTATGTAGCCACCTCTTCTCCTCTGGCCCAATCTCTGGAGTGACCTCAGACTGAATTTACTCCCTGAATGCAAACCCCAGGGATTGGGTAGGTGATGCTGAAGATTCAATGACCCATTTTCATGTACAGAGCTGAGCTTGTGGGCGGAGGTACATTCAACATCTGCGTATGGCAAAAGGAGAGGAGCCCTTTTTCCTCCTCTGATTTCAAGTTTGGCTTGACCATTGTCTGATGCTGTTCAGTGAAGGCTGGGCACTGGGCAGGGAAGCAGCAGCTGACTACTCTAACAAGTGGCTTGTTAGTGAGGAATGTCCTGCAGTAAGTATGGAGCAGCCTTGTCACTTCTCAGCCAATCCTCTGAGGACAATAAGGAAGGAGGACAAAATGAGTGCAGCCCTCTTGGGCCTCCCCTTAAGAGTTTAAAAGCAAAATATTGATTTTGAGTTACCCTGCTTCAACTCAGCTTCACTCTCCTGATATTTTTATTCCCTTGTAGATTTCTGACTCCATTTGTTTTTTAAAGAAATCACTGGTGAAATTGTGGTATGTCCATGTAACATTCCTGCACCTAAAAATATGGTCAATTGACACCTTGAAGGTTTCCAGACAACTCTAACCATTTGTGACATCTTTAGCTGCATCCCCAGTATGTTCAAAACAGATGAAGTGAATGAATTGATTTTAGCTGTATAAAACCCTTGACAAAAATCTCTTTGTGGCCATCCAGTTAGTCTCTTGGTGATTTGTAGAGTATTTGCGTATGCCATGAACTTGATCCTTCCCACCTCTCTGCTTGTTTTTCAGCTAGCTCTGCCTTGGGTTCCCCACTCCTGAATGCACTGCAGTCACCTTTCCCAGGGCTGGAGCAAGAGCCAGAGTCAAATAATGCTGTACCTACAGCCACAATATCATCAGGTCAGGCCTGAGCATTCTATATGCCATAATGAACCACACAAACAATGCTTGATGGTACCAAGACAAAAAGAAGCAACTTTGTTAGGTGTTTTCAATTATTGCAACACACCGTTTGCCCAATAAAACCACAGCAGGTTCATGTAACCTGATTCCAAGCCCCAGCAAAGTCAAAATGATTCTTCAACTTGCTAAGAAGAGAGTGCATAGAAAAACAGCAAAAATCTTTCCCTTTGTCCCCAGAAAAAAAAAAAAAAATTGCACATTTGCATGTGATGAAACATTCAGTAGGCCAGGAATAAATTAAGTCCAGAATCTCAACTCCTTTAATCAAATAATCTGCTAAACTGACATTTATGTGTGTGGTCCAAAAGAAATTCTTTTGAAGACATATTGTCTTTTCACTATACCCTATTACGGCTCAAGTTCCATTTTATTAACAAACATATAGATAAATTGTTGATGGGCTTGATTGTTTTGGTTTTTTAAAGGTGCCTCTGAGTGTTTCTAACCCCAGGGATTCAGGCTTATCCAAGTACAAAGCACAGTAACTACACATGATAAGCAATCATTTCAGAGCTCAACATTTGGGGTCTCAGCTCCTCTTGACAAAAATGGAAGACTGAATCAGAGACAGGATCCTGCTGGATATACTGCCGATGGGGCTGGAGTGATGATAATAACACATCCTTCAAGAAGTGTATGATATCCTTGATCAATTAGAGAAAGACTTGTCTGAATCCAAGAAAAACAGCAAGCATCTCTTCTGGCAGTACAAATGTGCAGCAGGGTGTGAGCAGGACACCAAGGTCTGGCTTTAGCAAAGTATTTGATACATATAGGAGAGTTATGCCCATGCCTGTTGCCCTTAGTTGGATAAACTGGTAATAACCATCTAATGCCTCTAACCTGGCTTCTCTGCAACACAAGCCACAGGATTTCTTCACTCCTGCATCAATTCCAGCCTTTTTCATTGTGCAAGAGAGTTTTCTGAAGGAAAGCATCAGATCTGAAGGTAGAGTGACAAAGAGTCAGGTAAAATATTAAAAACAAAGCAAAACAAAAACAAAAACAAGAAGAAAGCTGCTTCTCTAAGTATCTGTTACTAGAACAATTGAAGAACAATTGAGGTGATGCAACTGAACTGATCTCTGCCATCAGCAGGAGGATGTCCTGTTCATTTCCCCTCATCCTTGCTCTTCTTCAGATCCCCAGTCTGCTCCTTAGACCCTGCTGTGATTCAACTTGGTGTAATATTAGTCAAAAGAACATCAAGATTTTCATGTGAATGGCCACAGGAAAAATCACATCTCCTTCAGCTGAGTGAATTAAAGTAAAACGGACAAGGTGACACTGAGACCAACCAACAGTTTGAGATGGGAAGGAGGTCTGTGAGCCAAAAGAGTGGAAAAAGTGGAACAGAGGATGGGAGGAATGGGGATTGCCACTTGAGACAGAAACTGGTCAGCTTCAGCTTATTTGGGGACTTCATTTTGGGGAAAAAAGGATACTTGCATAATGTATAGAAATACTCTGGAACCTGTATGTTCTACAGATAGCCATACCAGTATGAAAAAGCTATCTTCTTCCACTGTGTGTGGCATCCATATTGCTGATTTCTAATTGTACACAATTAGTCAAGACCTTGTGGTCTGCATACTGCAGGTGTGCAGCTGTGCCTGAGACCCAGCATGGGGCAAAGAGCTGCTGGAGCATTTGCTCTGCTGTCGGTGTCACTCTGCTGTCCTCCTGCACGTGTGGCTGTCCCTGGGCATATGTGGAGTGTGGGCTGCATGACACCAGTGAGTGAAAGCCCAGTCAGTGAGGGACAGCTGAAGGAGCCTTTCCAGATGCATTGGGAACAAGAGAAATGGCTGCCATCCATAGATGCAGCATCTGATTTATTCTGCATTGCGGAGTTGAGACTGGATTCCCACTGGTGTGATGGCACTGGCTCAGGTCAGAGAGGACCTGGCACCAGTTCTCGTCAGGGAAGAAGCTTTAGCTGAGAGCAAGGAGCAACACTGCAACATAGAAGTGAAGTGTGCAGGGCTGCTGCAGGAGGGGATGGAGAAAGTCCGTGGAAGCCTGCAAGTTCATCCTGCCAACTGCTCCATCGCCCCCAGCTTCACCTCGGAGGCCAAGGAGGGTAGCATCGTGTCCCGGGTTTCTGGCTGTTCTCTGGTGCATGTGTGGTGTCCTGTGGGGCTGCTCTGGATTGCACTTGTTGGGAGCCTTGTTGGGAGCCTTGTTGGGAGCCTCAACACCAGCCGACAGCACGCTGAAAAGCATCATCTGAGATGTCTTGGCTTTTGCAGCATAAGCTTGTTTTAAAAAGCTGTGATCTTGTCAGCAAACACAGCCCGTCACGTTCCCCCTCCTCTCCTGCTGAATGTGCAGCACACCCCATGCTGACCACTCAGCACAAGCGGCGGTGTTTCCTCCAGCTGCCTGTGTCCATGTTTTGGGATGGCCCTAAGAAGCCCAGCTCTCTCTTTGGCCTTGAGTGGGCATACTGGGGGTCCACTGCAGGGCCACCTGAGAAGCAATCTCAGTGTCATGCTGCAGGGCTTGCTGGGTTTGGGAATAGGCGTTGAGTCTGGAGGGCTGCTGGGGCAGGCGGGGGGGGGGCGGGGGGGATTTGCTTTCAAGCTGTGCCAATTGACTTCTGAGGCTTTTCTTTCCTTAGCCAGCCAAAGCCAGCAGAGGCAGATTTGCTGAGTGACTGCTGCTCCCTGCCCCTTCTGCTGGCACAGGGAGGGAGAGGGATGGGGCTGGGAGAGCCAGAGCACGGGGGACACTTCTTTTTGCCTATGCAAAGGAGCCCCCAAGGCTCTTCTGAGGGTGAGGAGGAGGCTGAAGAGCAGTCATTCCTGTTTGTTGGTGCATCTCTAGCAGGGCATCTATATGGGAATGGCGGAGCAGGGCTTCCTCTCTGACTCCATCACTGCCATGGGGAAAGCACAAGCAGGGAAGCCACAAACAAAACCTGGGCAAAGAGAAACGGGCTGGTGCTGCCTGGTGATCTTTTTTGCTTTTGAGGGCTTCATAGCCATCACCTTTCTGTGGCTGGAGCCTGTGTGGGCAGATCACGCACTTTCACGCAGGCTCAGCCCCGTCTGCCGGCACGACGGGGGCAGGTAGAGGTGCTGGCTCTCACAAGACAGATGTTGGCCCAGTGGCGTAGCCCAAGCCCTGGGTGATGATCTGCCCTGTCCTGGTTATAGATACAGTGGGTATCCTGGGATGTTTATTCCTGGGGTTTTGATTTTCCCGTCAGTCCTGAGGCAGCTGTGCCTTTGTACCCATGTCTGCCCCCCTGCCTGACAGAGATTTGGGTAAGAAGTGACCAGAGCAGCCACCATGCTTCCCCACAAGACAGGGTGCCCCAGAGAGGGGACATAAAGCAGCTGGCAGGCAGCGGTGCTGGACTGCACAGGGGGAACCAGCCAAAAACAGTGCAAAGGTAGAGTTGGGAGGCCATGCCTAGAGCAAAAATAAGGACTTAAGGATGTTAGAAAAATACTTATCAGCTACCGTGGCCTGCCTACAAAGCTACCAATCTCTCCTCAGGCTATAAAATCTAAATGTGAAAAAAAGTTGACAAAATAATTTCAGAGCTGGCTGTGGTTTTCCTAGTCAGGTACTAGCATGATCAGCCACCCAAGCCATCACTCTTCAAACATGGTGGTTTCTCAAAAGCATTTATTCTAAAAAGAAGAATGTTATTCCAAGCCTCTTTAAATATACGGAAATCCAGATGGGAGAAGTGTTAATTTGAATTTACACATACGATATCACAGCCTGTAGGGGTTAAGGAGAAGGTAGGAAAATAAAACATGTACTTTTTTCCTTGTAAGTAAATTACATGATTGAGTTTAAAAAAAAAAAAAAAAAAAAAAAAAAAAGCTGTATTCCAAATGCCATCACTTTTACCACTTCTGAAAAATATATTTAGCCACAAGTAGAGTGTTTAGTAAGATCTGCCCCTATTCCAGCAATAAGAAGGACAAATTATTTTGGTAGCCAAGCCAGGTAAGGTACCCATGCTCAAACTAGGACTATTTCTGCACTTGTCCGCTGAGATGTAGTGTAATCATTTTTTAATATTACACATATTCAGTTCCAGAGTGTCAGAACTGGTGGCAGAACCTTCCTGATATGGCTGGAGCAAGAAGATCCAGAATAATAGCAGGAAAGGGCACGTACATAGGTGCACAGGTTATTTAGCACAGCTCACAGCCTTTGGCAAGGATGAGCTTTCTGAAGACATCAAAGGTGAGTTGCTCCCAGCCCAGGCACCATCTGTTCTGCTTTTTCCTCCAGTGGAAGTTGAAAGTGTTGAGACCATAAAAAGCTGATTGTATACTCCAGAGCACTCCAGTGCTGGCTGCAGGAAGCCCAGCTGGCCATGGACCACTGCCAGATAAACCAGCACCCAGCAGCTCCCTGGGTGTGGAGTGCCAAGGAGCTGATGGGGCCATCCATGGATACTGGCCACTGTGGGATGACATTAGGGCCTGTCTCAGCGTGCAGCCACCCTGGCTGTCCCTACATGTGTAGCAGGGACACATATACAGTGTAACTCATGGGGCAGTGGGATGTGGATCCAGAGCACTCCTGAGAAGGTGGAAACTGAGTTTGGGCCTGTGTGCTGGGAAGGACCAGTGCTGGTGCAAGACCACTCGAGTCAATAGTAAGGATGCCTGCATTTGCCCATGCTGAAAAAATAAAAAATGGGAAGGGTGTAGCTGGGGCGCTGGGGGGCACAGTCCTCAGGACTGCTGAGCCAGCGAGGGATGGAGATGATGGGAGAAGGTTCTGCGGAGAAACGTGGGGGCTAAACTTACAGGAGATGTTTCAGCCCCGGTGCATCTCCACTGATTTCATATGAGTCATAACCAGGAAGAGCTGTTCTCATTACTATTGAGAAATATGATGTAGGGGAACCTTGTCATAATTTTTTTTGTTTAGTCACTTGTTTATGGTAGTAGCAGTTCAGCCTACAAAGCTGATGTAATTGTGAAACTTTTTTTTCAGCTCAAATGCCCCTGCATGTATGCTTAAAGCAGACTGCCTTAATGGCAGTTCAGCTATACCTAATAGTTTTATAGAATCTTTTTTTTTTTTTAATAATGATATTACACCAAGGATTTTTTTTAATGCTTCTTGTTACAAACATTGTTTCCACCTTTCGTTTCCTATAACTGCAAGCTCTGTAAAGTCAAAATTTCCAAAAGCCACGTGCTATGGCAAGTCAAGTATTCAATCTGGATTTAAAAGGTGTCAGCCACGTCCCTCCTTCCTTAGGAGATTGTTCACCTGGGTCTTTCAGGCATTCACTGTAGCAGAGGTTGGTACATTTTCCAATTTACAGACCTTTAAACATTTTCTACAGAAACTGCAACCTCTTTTAAAAAAGCAAGTAAACATTACTGGAGCTCATGCAGTTTTACAGGAGGTACTATGTGGCTGAATGCACTTTACATAGTCAAGTTTTGGGTATTCCTTCATTGTATTCATTGAAAACTATTGATATTTATTAAGAGAGACTTTGCGTTATGTCTTTCATAAAGAGAGGCCTGTCACTACCTGAATGAATAGGCTGCTGCAAACTTGAGCTGAGTAACATTTTATAGAGTCCACATCTTCACAGAGAAATAAGAAGTCTTTGGCAGGCTTGTGTTTATTTGGAAGGAGAGGACAGGTAAGGGGGAACAAATTTAAAGGCAACTGTGGCAAAGCCTTTGCTGGGATAATGGGTACACAATCCAGCTACTGGAGTTTGCAAGGCTGCATTCTCAGTTAGGTGTGCTTTAGCAGTCATATGGGTTTATGGAGTTCCCTCACTCCTCTCCCGTGGGTTCTGCCCCCCATAGCACAGCAGATGATCCCTGGCACAGCCACGTAGGTGTCTGGGCTACGAGCGTGGATTTAAGAGCTGATTCAGGTTTCTGGCTGTCAAGCAGATCCCACCACCGGTTGGGCTGGCCCAGCTTGAAGGGTCACTGGCCACAGCTGGGAATAGCAGTGATGAAAAGGGCATGCCCCAAAGAAAAATGTTGTGAACCTGCAGCCTCAGCTGCTTTATGTTAACTGAGCCATAGTAAATCAACATTCTAGCTCGTAGCCATATCAGATACCACCAGATTACACTTTGGTGAGAGAGACAGAAAGTGCAACTGGGCTTGATATGGCACTATCTATTACAGTTCTGAACTGGCAGATTTTTAACTCCGGGTTTTATGCAAGTGAGCATAGAGGAAGGCAGGCATCAGAGAGTTAGTTGAGAGAGGTGTGACCACCTGTCCTGGGTGGTTGAGATCAAATCTGGAGAGAGAAACCAGTGCTGGCTGCTTTAACTCTCAAATTGCTGCCCTGCTTAGAGCCAGGAGGGCTGACAATGTTACTGATCTGAAAAGTCCCTTCCAACTTAGACAAGTCTATGATTCTATGATAGTGCCCCAGCCCCTGCCAGCAGCCCCAGCTGGACCAGCTGCCAAGCTGCCGGAGTTTAGGGTGTAGCACTTGCAGGAAAATCATTATTTATCTCCATATGCCTTAAAATGGCACCGTGGGTCAAGAGCTGCAAGCAGATCAGACTCTGGCTCAACAGATTGGGTTTTAAGATTGTCAGTGCTAAATCAGAAGTGCTGCGGCCATGGGCCTCAGGTTGCTCATCGGTACGCCCACACCCCAGCTCAGATTTCTTCAAAACACAGCGACAGGTTGACTCTGCACCAGCAACCCTTTACGCTGAACCGGGTGCTGCCTACTCGCCCACAGTGGGCTGTACCTCGGCTGGGCGTGTGGACCAGTTTGACAGAAATGTGACCACAAGCCTGAACCTCAACTGGGTCAGACGAGCATCACTGGGTGCTCCAGCAGCACACAGCAGAGGTCAACCTCTGCTAAGCACAGACCCCCAGGCCCGGGTGGCTGTGCTGCGGGCAGGTGACAGGCAGCAACCTGGCCAACCTGCCCCCGGCTCATCTGCCAGGGAGGGTTCAGCAGGGTGCCCATGAAACCAACAGAGGAAGTTTCTACCCCACAGCTCATTGGTTTTTGTTCCTGTAATGCTGCTTATCGCCCTCATTGTGCTGATGCAGCTGTCAGTAAGACTGCACGCTGAACCCAATCACTCAAGCAGGGTTAAAAACACCCTCTTTTGGGAGGGTGTAGTTATTAAACAGAACTACCTCCAAGGCTTGATTTATAGACCTCTAAATGTTCATACAGTCTGACCTGAGGGGCAAAGACCTGAGCCACAGGGGTGGGCAGGCAACTGCTAGGGAACAGAGACTTCATAATCTGGTTTTGTCAGTAAAGATAATGCCTGATGAAACCACAGCTGGAGCCCTTTTGCTGTCTCTTGCAATAGCTGTTCTACCTGCAACACTGCACTTGGACCATGGGCCTTTCGTGTGATGCAGGACCGTGCTCTTGAACGTACTTTGTATTCTTCATCTGAGCTACATGTACCACTTTGACTCCTTCCTCCCATGAGACAGGATTTTATTGGCTTGCAGATTGCATTCTCTCTGACACAGATTTCTTGCATGCAAATCAAGAATTTGAGAGGAAGGCAAGGTAATGAATATGCTAGGCATGGAAAAGCAGTATATTGTTATGGTTACGTTACAGTGCATTTAAAGCAGAAAACAATCAAATATAAATATTGCAGAACCAAAACCTAGCAGTTCTGCATCAAAACATATGAGAACAAAGATGCGCTGCTGCAGGATTTAAAGTTCTGCTGAAAATAAGTGGTTGTGTCTTAAATTCTTCACTAAAAACAAGTGGCTATAATCTGTAAATTGTTTAGGTAAAGAAGAAATTAATATCCATGTTTTGAATATTTCTGCCTTGTTGCAGATTCCTTCTTTAGGATGCTGAGAAAAGTTTTGCTATATGGTCAGATGAGAGGACACACAGAGGTGTAAATTTCAAAATAAAACTGCAAAAAAGGTTATAAAAAGTTTGTACTTGATGATTCTGTCAAACCAGTAAATAAAGGCATTGCCACTCAGTCAGTACAGGATTTCCACTTTTCTAACTGCCCAGCCTTATACATCAAATATGTGAGTCTATCCACTTCTTTATTCATTGCTGCACCCCTGGATTAAGGTTCAGCTGGAACATTCTCCCAGTTCTGAGGGAACTGGTGGTGATTTATCACAGTATCACTCCCTTATAAGTAATAACGAGAGAGCCATAACTAGAGGGTTGCTTGCTCTCCTGCTCTGGTTCTGTCTGAAGGTTTTCCTGCTTCACCAAGACATGGGAGCAAGAGGGAGTGGGGCTCATTTACAAAGCAACCTTAGTAGTGTGATGCTCCAAGCTTCCTACCTGGGCCACCTCTGAGGGAGACGGGCAACAGCCTGCTGAGCCTAGGCAGCTCGGTGCATGAAAGCAGGCAGTCAGGGAACTGGGCTAGGGAAAGCCATTGGGGTGTGAGGAGTTAGGTGACACCTGAGGTCTGCTTCTCTTTGTGCTGGAGCTTAAACTCTTCCACAGAGCCATTGTGGGAATGATGGCTTCCCCCTTGCTGACTTGCAGCAGCAAGTTACCACTTTTTCTCCCATCTTTTCCTTGGTGCATTCTTTTCTCTTCTCTCTTCTCAGACTTCCAGAATTTCTAAATGAAAAGAAAAGGAGGGCTGTTAAAAATCGTACCCCAAAATGCAGCTTCTATTTTGAGCTTTGTTTGGTATTAGCGGTAGAGAGGTTCTCTTCTTCTCTTCTACAGCACTATTTGCCTCACCAAGAAACCCAAGTCTGCATTGTCACATGAATCATGTATATTTTGTGGCTTTTTTAGATATACTTTCTTAATTATTAAAATGAATTAATGCATTAATTAAAATCACTTAAAAGACAATGAAATCAGATGGAACCTGCAAAACATAACATCCCGGCCCTCTCTTCCTTGCAGCCTTTCAGACAGAGGTGAGCAAGACACAAATTATTGTGCTTTTTTTTTTTAATCTTTCCCCAAACACACACCTAACATTTTTTTTTTTTCTGTGACGCTGAGTATATTCTTGCATTTTATAATCAAAGTCATTGGTTTTTTCATAGGTAACTTCTATCACATCAAAACTGGATAGTAAAACTGGACTTCAGTGAGAGTTTTGCCTGAGTAGGAACTTAAGGGATTTCAGCCACCCTTGTTAAAAAAGAACCTGGAGATTTGTGTGTGTGTGTCTGTGTGTATGTTGTACACATACATATATATGTATATATAAAAATCTGTGAAAGTGGATAATTTCTTGTCTCTCATCCTAACCTTTGTGCAACTGGGTGCTGGGATCTGGATAGTCAGTGTGCTTAGCAGCACTTTTTAATGAAGAGGTGTTTTCTCCCTTGGAGCTGTCACTCTCTGCCACATCAGAGACTCTTTCAGACAGAAAAATAATTGGCCACTTTCTCCGAGCATGGAATCGGAGAGCCCCAGGGACCGGGGGGCGGGGGAGTGCTCAGCGAACCGGGACAGCGGCTCACGGTGGCGCCCACTAGTGTCCCCACTAGTGTCCCCCTAACCTGTGCCTGCTGCTGCTTCCCACCGGGTCCTGCCCTCAGGGACACCACCCACCCCCGAGCACTTGAACGGACTGGTAGATGGTGCTGTGAAATGTGACAGGCAAGACCCGAAACCCCAAAAGGAGAAAGGTGAAACAAAACGGACAATTATTTCCAGAGCTGTTCAGCTACCAGATGGAAATGCAGGCTTGCTTACCTTTTTGGTTTTTTCCGCTAAATTGTGTTTAATTGCCACCTGTTGAGATGGTTTTACATGTTCGCAGTAGGATTTTTATAATTTTGCTTTAAAGGTGGGGTTTCAGCAGCATTTATTCTACTCAGGAGCTGCTAACATCCACCTTTCAACAAATATTCGCCAGAGCTGTTAGCCTTTTAAGCAATGCAGTAAAAATTCACCCCTTTGGACCTCCCACCTACTACACAGCACGTAGAAAAGTGATTAAATAAATGGTCAAGGCTCCTATGCAGTCCTTGAGTGCTGGGTGGACATTAAAAGCACTTGCCTGGCAGCAGCGTGAGAGCATCACACACCAACCAAATACCCAAACACAACCCGGCTTACACCGACTTGCAAAGTAAATTTCTCTGGGTCCAACTCTGCCACTTGCAGATGACTGCTCACTGCCCTGACCACTCTTGTTATGATAATGCAGACTGTGTTCCTGTAATGTCCTTCTCCTTTTCCCAAGGGCTGGCAACTGAAGAAAAGATGGCTTGTGCCCTGCTCTGCTGCTGGTTGGCATCTGTCCCATGCGTTCCTGGTTCCTGCTCTCACAGCTGCCTCAACCAAAGGCAAAGCACCTTGTTATGATACCTCACAGGCTGACCACTTAGCTCTGACTGGCTCTCACATGTCATTTAGCAGAAAAGGTTGGGCAGTGAGCTGGAGCAGCAGAGGCAGGAATTCTTCCCAGGGACAGCCATCTTGAAGATCCGTGGATGGCCTGCAACCAGGCTGGCCCAAGGAGCACGGGCTTAGGAAGACGTCAGTCACCACCCCACGGGATGGAGGGGCACAGCCCCCTGATCTCTAGCATCATACTGGGGCTCTGTATTTTACCTGCCCCAATGTTCCACAGCTGTCAAAATCTACGCCCTGGGCTATATATAAGGGCAAGTGGAAGGTGGGATTTTCAGCTTGAGTAGGGCTGAATAAGGTGTAAACTAGGCAGAAATGTTGCCATGATAGTATTCTGTTTACCAAGGCCTCACCACCCTGTGGACATCAGGATCTGGCTGCTCACACCCCTTGCTACTTTTTTAATAGGTCATGCAAAAGCGGGTTGTATTTTCATTTAGATCAACACTTAAAACAAAAGACGAGAACACTTTTTTTTTTCCGACATCCTTTTCATATTCATTACATCCATTCCTTTTCTGCCCTTCAATCCGTAGCGGTCGGCAACCAGTAACTGCCTGAAATGTGAATAGTGGAAAAATGAAAGAATATAGTCAAAAAATGAAAAAAAAAAAAAAGTATTTGTGAGATGGCTTTTCTTCTGTGATGTTGCTCATTTGTCTGTTCTCATCTGTGTAACTCAAAGAAGTCTTCAAGCTAAAATTTCCCCCCACTAATGTGCTAGGAATCAACACAATCATCTGTGCCAGAAAAAAAAAAAATAGTGCTCATACTTCGCTCGCTGAAGTTAATTGGAGAGAAGTGGTGCAGGGATCCTTTCACATTGTGCTTGTGTCACCGAGAAGCAAATTATGGTGGCAAAAGCAGCTATTAGTTCTGTTGTGAGTGGTGGGTGGTTTTGTGGGCGGCGATAGGGGCGTAGGACATGTCTTTTTTAT
This sequence comes from Scolopax mira, assembly GCA_004320125.1. NCBI lineage: Eukaryota > Metazoa > Chordata > Aves > Charadriiformes > Scolopacidae > Scolopax > Scolopax mira. Next base: position 103,088 of record BJBW01005777.1, read on the forward strand.
TTCTTCATAATGTAACTTCATTCTGCTTTATATATCCTAAATGTCTGCTGATAAATATATATATAAATAAAAATGAGACAGACAATTCTGCAGGGCTGGTAGCAATGGCTAAAACTCTTCCTGCCGGGAGTGAGGAGGCACCTCACCAGGGTGTCCCCAGCCGTTTCCTCCTCAGCTAGTGGTTTTTTTTTTTTTGATTGAAGTTTTTTTTATTGCTTTTTTTTTTTTTCTTTAGGCCATTTAAGCGGAGCAGGGCGCCAGTTCCCGGCCCTCCCTCCCCCGCAGTCCCACGGGGCGGGGAGGGGGGGGCGGAAACAGCGGCAGCCGCTACCCGGGCTACGCGCCGGGAGGGAGAGCAAGCTCCGCAGGTGCGGGACACCTTTGAAACTCCCGCTCCTGCAAACGGGTTTCCCAGACGAAATTCACGTGGCAAAGAAAGTGCCCATTTGCTTCAATTATTTTCTAACGACTCCACTCGACTCTGCCTTTGGTCTCGCCGGTACCCAGATGGGTAATTTTGGAGCTATCTGCGCGCATAAACTTGTTTTGAAGGCGCAGGGGTCTGCCAGCTCAGGTACTTAAAAACGCTTAGTGGGAATTAACAACTGAATGGGGAGCCCTGAGCACCCCGACGCGGGATCACATGCGACACAGGGACTTCAAAGCGCCCGGCGTTAATCCGAACGGATCGGCCGCCACCGCCCCGCCGTGGGGATGGGGCTCCGGTGCCCGCCCCGGCAACCTGCCCGCCGGCCACCGGTCCCCGCCCGGGCGCACAGCGGCTCCCCGCAAGTCCTTACTCGGAGAGCGGCGGCGGTTTCTGCTGGCCCTCCCCGCGGTGCGGGGGGGGTGAGAGCTGCCCCGTCTTTCCGCAGGTGGGAGGATGTGGCAGTGATGTAAAAAAGCAGGGACGGAGGCGGGGTGGAGGTGGGGGATTCGGCATTTGCCCCCACCCGGCGGGTGGGGAAGCTACTCCCGGCCGGGACCGCTCCTCGTCACCGACGGCCCCGCCGCCCTCCCCGTCCGAGCGGCTGCTGCCGGTCCCCGCAGCCGGGGAGAGCGGGGCTGGGGGGCTGGTGTGGGGCTGGAGCTGCCCCCACCGCCCCCGAGTGGGCACCTTCGGGACCCGGTCTCCCCTCCACTGGCCTCCCCTCCGGCCCTGGTCACTCCGCTTGGTCCTTGTCGTCTCCCCGAGGGGGCCCGGGCCGGCTGGAAGGATAAATGCCGGCTCCATCCCGCCCCCGGTAGAGACGGGCTGCTGGTGGAAACCGGGGCTCACAAAGCCGAGCCCTCCCCAGGAGGGGAAGCCTACAGCTCTCTTCTCACCATCCCAGCGAGTAGATATGTCGTCCCCGTTCTGTTTTCTGCTTATTTTTATAGCGGAGTCGCTCGCCAAGGCAGTTATTTAATATGTGGTTCCCTGCTAGGCCTTGCTGTTTGATTGCTGTCACAAATGATAGCAGGTGAAATTCCTCATCGCTTCTGCAATTACACAGTAGCCCACTGCTACTCGCTTTTCCAGCCCCTGGAGCTAATTGTTTTCTCACTGTAAGCCTCATACTGCAGACGCATAGAGCAAACAAAACCCCAAATCCTCCAAAACTAATATTTCTCAGCTATTACGTTATCAGCAGGAAATATTTCATGGCTCTGACATCGTAAGCCCCGAGCAACATGAAGTTTATCAGGGCCTTCGCGTGATGAAATTGTACTTTTTAAAGTGTTAGAACAAAAAGCAGAACATCTTTTTACAGGATTTAGGCTGCTAATTTTAACTGTTGCAATTTAAACAGTGCAGTTGAATTCAAGTTCTTTCAGTGGTCACTTCTGACATGAAGCAGGGCCAGTAAATTGAAATTAGCTGTTTAAAACTGCCTGTAATAGCTCTGTAAATACAAATAGGATCAAACTGACCCAACCTGTGGCCATCACACCATGTCATGGATTCTGTTATGTTCTCACATCCCTATTGCATGACTATCAGGATGGCAGTAGGCACAAATCTCTAAGTGAGTAAATGATCTTGCTTTAAAACCAGGGAAACTAAACTTATTGGAGGGTGAAAAGGCAACATTTAAGGACTGTTTGGAGATCCCTATGCATGAATAATACAAAATATGAAATGTTGCTCATCATTATGGTTGGGTTTGTGATCCTAATCTTCCTCTCCTCTACAATTCCATTGCAGATTTCCCAAATATTTGTCAAAATGGCCTTACGGACTTGCACTTTCTCAAACACACTTTTTTTTTCTTTCTTTAGGCAATAGGGTACCATAGGCCCAACGAGACAAAAAGCTGTTGTGTGGACTTACCTAGCAAAATTGTCCATTGCCAAGAACTCATTTCAAGCACTGAATATGTTTATTCTTGTCTGTGCTTATACTGCCATATTTTACTGAAGAGGATCAAACCTTGACTAGTTTTTACTAACCATTGCATTTCCCTTTAAATCACAGATAAACATTTTTTTAGGTGTTATTTTTCTTTGAAGGAGGAGAAAGGAAGTGACCAATAAGGCTGCTTTGAATACCACTTTCTTTTCAAATACCGAATTGTTTCCTCCAGCTCCTGATTCATTGACTTCTGCCTATTCTTTCTGTTTCATATGCCTCGGCTAGAAAAGGCGATCCTTTATTTTCTCATTTTTGTAAATTAGTCCCATATTTATTATGAGGCTTATGCATACTTATGTCTATTGTTTAGTTATATATGTCTGTAACCTACCTTTTAAAATTGGATTTGATAGCTAAGAAAGAGGCGTCTAATTTTAAATAATTACCAAAGGGTAAAATTGCTGTTAATAGGCACCATCCCCAGTTACTATTAAAGATAATAGTTTTTTTGTTTTGCGGGGTTTTATTTATCTGTTTTATTTAAAGTCCATGTATATCTGCTTCAACAACAGTTAACTCTACTTTTTAACACTTTGAGGTTCGAATCTTCACAACCTCAGAGCAGACTCAGAGCTACAATTCTCGTGTGTTCAGGACTATGTTCATCTGCACACTGTGAATCCAAACTGGCATAGACTAAAGTGGATTGATGGTCTTTGCAGCTGTAGCAGAACTTTCTTTCATCGGAAAATAAAGAACATTTTCAATTAATTTAGTCTCCTAACATTCCCACGGAAGAGGTGGCTGGTGACTGCATTTGACAGAGGAAACAACCTGAACACTGGAAGGATGTAGCTGGCTTCTTCATAAAAATAGCCCCCGAAGTTAAGAGACAAGCTGAAATGTCAAGCCTTGCACAGGCATATTAATACCTTCTTGAGCCTTACACAAGCATATTAATACCTTCTTGATTTTTTCTGAGCGCTGTAAGCATTCAACATCCTTGAAAAGGAAGGTATCCAGATTTCCTAAAGGAAAGCCACATCTGGGAAAAAAAAAAATAAAATCTGATTTAGTGATTGGAAAAATGGTGTTAGAGTGGCAAATCCTACAAATGCTTTAAAAAGTATTCTCCTTCCTTTGCCTAGTCAGGTACTGTGTATGTAGTTGAAGGGGGAGATTGGGGGAGTGGAAGAAAAGCCAAACTGGAATACTGGAAAAACAGAAAATCTGCAAAATCCCAGCACAAACTTGACACAAAGCTGAAAGTATTGAAGCCTTTTGGGAAGCAGTTGCTAGCAAATTGAAGAGAGCACCCAGAAACTGACAGCTAGTTTTTAACCTACACCGGGACAAGGAAAAAAAAATGACCTCACAGAAACTATTCAAACGTAGTGCTCAGAAAATACCTGTCACTCCTCCGTGGAGGCAGTGGGACTTCAGGAAAAGACTTCAGTGGCAGAATGATTCACCTGGCAAGTGATTCTGATAAACAATTTTTTTGAGGTTTCTATATAGACCCAGTGGTGAGTGTATCCATATTTATAAGGACAAACAACATATATGGCGATATATGGATTTCCATGTATATATACACATATATGTGTGCACAACATCCTGATAGAATAGATTTTATGGTTCTAAACTTTTTGCCCCCATTTAGGCCCTACTCAGCAGGGTACTTCAATTGAGCAGTTTCAGTCCCACGTGTCCAAGTAGACTGTTGAAGCAGGAAAAGTTTTCCAATGCACTGACCTCCAAAGAATCCCAGCCCGAAAGCAAAGGACAAAATACTTTGGTACAGTAGCATTGAGTGACAGAGTGACTCCACTGTAACTTGGGCTGAAGAAAATGAGTGCTTCTCTGGAACAGCTTTTTAAAAGTTTTTTTAAACTTTAAACTTTTTAAACTTCTAAAACTTTTTTTTAAGTTTTTAAAAGCTTTTTAAAAAATTCCTTATTTGAATAAAGCCCAACAAAACAAGATAATCTGTAACCCTTCAAAGACCTACATTTTCTTTCAACATTCTTTTTGTGGTTTGGAGGTTATTTTAGTAGATTTGCGAACCTAACATGCTTACTTCTGTTTCACAAGAGTCTGCTGTATCTCTGAGACAACATCTAAAGGGTTGCAGGATCCATTCAGAAATCTCCGGTCCCACGCGTCTGCAATATCCTGCAGCTTCGCACCGCGATGTTTCCCGACCAGACCCCGGAGAGATCGGGGAGAAGGAGCAAGGATGGAGCCGGCTTGCATGGGACCGGGGAGGGACAATCCTCCGGCTGCTTCCCCGACCCCCAGGGAGGGCAGATTTGCAGATTAAGGGCATGACAAATACTGAGTCCCAAAAATTTGGCTCTTAATTGCGATGGTAGATTTAATTTGGGGGGTACCGGAGGGTTGTGCGCTAGAAATACAGGTCTTCCAGGCACCGTGCGGAGTGAATGAAAAAGCTCACGAGTTTCAGGCGGTTCACTCAAACCGAAGCGCTGCTGAAACTCCGTGAGTCCTTGCACGACGGGGCTCACGGGGTGGGGGACAGCTCGGCCCCGGCCTCCCCTATCACCGCCCCGGGACGCGGGACACCCCGGGACCCCGGCTCTGCGGGAGCTGCGGGGTGCGAGGCAGGGACGGAGGCCAGGCTACCGCCCTCCCGAGCTGTCAAAATAACGCCGAGTCTGGAAAGAGCTGGATGAACCCTTCCTTCCTTCGGGAGAGCCTCCCCCCCCAGACGTATTTTGAGCCACACTGAAAAGCTCTCCCTTTCATCGGGTGGCCACGGTTTTCCCACACACACCCCACCACCACCACCCTCCGAGACATTCCCCAGAAAACAATCGAAAGCTTTTCTACCTTTCCCTGCAAAAGGGGAGGTTCGCCGAGTTTTTTTGGGGAAAAAACCCAACGCAGCAGCTTTGAACTAAGCGGCACCTGTCCTGCCAGGGTCTTTGAAATCACGGGACCTTTTCAGTCTATAATCCTGGAAAATTAACTCCCTTAAATCCTAGCTAGCAGCTCGGGTAGAATCTCCTTCCGTCTCTGCCCTAGCCCAGCAGAGCCCGGGGGAGCGGGCTGCGGAAGCGGAGACCTGGGCGGGGACCGGTCCGGCCGAGAGCTGCAACGGGGGCTCGCCGGCCGCGGGGAGTGATGCGGAGGATCATTTTGTTTTGCTTTGTTTTGCTTTCAAAGCAGGGCTGCCCGCCCGGGCTCTGCTCCCCTCCTCACCCCGCGGCCAATGCAAACACCTTGCCGGGAAGCGGCCCGGGGAGAGGGCGGCAGCGGGGAGCCGCCGATCCCCTCCCCGCCGGAACACCGGGCTCCTCCCGCACTTTTTTTTTGTTGTCTTCCTCGGTCGGACGAGATCAAGACAAAAATCGGGTCCGTCAAATGTTATGCTGGAGAGAACGGGTGGTTAGGGCTGAGGGCGGGGGCACTAAAAGTGCCAGCTGTGATGAGCCTGTCCCAGGCTCCTGCCTGTTTGGCCACAGCCGGAGGTGGGTACCGCAGCAGCCGGTTCCCCCCGTGAATTTCTGCTCCGACCGAGGGGGTAGGGATCGAGCCACGGCTGACCTCCGAGCCGCCGGTGTCCGCCCCCCTCGCCTCGGCAGGCACCGCCGGGCACCCACGGCCACCCGCCCGCCTCCGTGCGAGCCCCCGACTTGCGCCGGAGCCGCATCCCGGCGGGTCTCCGCCTGCGCCGCCACCACGGGGTTTGGAGGCTACGGTCAATTGTTAGCGATTTATTTCTGTTGGCCCGACGCGGATACGGTCCGGCGGGAGGCGGTGGGGGCGAGCGGGGGGGGAGGCTGCTCCAGCCCGGCCGCTTCCCCACGCTCGGCGCGTCCGTCCTTTCGTCAGGCAACGAAATCCCGGCCGCCCGGCGGGTCCGGTGTAAAATTCAGCCGTGAGGAGGAGGCAGGTGGTTGCAGCGCTCCCTGCGAGCTGGCTGGCGGCGAGCAGAGGGCGAGGGGGCTGCGGATTTGTAGCTTCAAATCGTTCAGGCGGGCTCTGCCCGCTCCGCAAAAAAATCACATGGGCGCCTACACCTCACCCTTTGGGGCGAAAGGCTCCAGATTTTTAATTTTTTTTTTTTTTGTGTGTGTGCGTGTGTTGTGAGAAAGCGCCAAACAGATCTGGCACCCGCCTGAATTATAAATCTGCCTTCCCCGTGGGAGACGATGCTGAAGGGGAACGGAGGTTGCGAGAAACCGGCTGCCGAGTTCCTGACAAACTGAAATCGCGAACCCAGCCCGTCGCTCCCCGCAGAGACGTCCCCGATAAGGTGAAACGTGTCACCCCCGTGATAACGACGCTGCTCGGGGAGCCGAGAGGGGGGAAAGCGGCTGTTGGGCTCAGCTGAGGCGCAAGCCCAATTGTTAGAACGTCGAGACGGCCGGCGGGGGGGCGGGGGGTTGCCGGGGGCTGGTGTCACCCGCCCCGTCTCAGCGGTCCGGCGGATAGCCGCCCTCCCTCCCTGTTGGGTGCCGGTGCTGGAACCGGCTCTCCCCGCCGTTTTCCCTTCCGTTGCCATTCCTCTCTCCCCGCCGCGGATCCTCCCCTCCGTGCCCGAGCGGCTGTGCGCCCGGGAGGACGGTGCCACCTTGGCAAAAGGTCTTTTATTTTTGAGGAGGGGAGGAACTCGGGCCACCGCGGCCATCGTGGGTGATGCAGGCGTTCCCCTCACACGAAGGAGCGCGGGGGCACGGGGCGGGCCGCAGCCCCTCCGGTAGCCGTCTGCGGGAAAAGGGGGCGGGGGCTGGGGAGAAGAGGACACACACACCAGAGTCACAGGTGACTTGTTCCAATTAGTAGCTGTCTAATTAAATTAGTGTCACGCGGCCCAGCCAATGGGCCGGCAGGGGTGGAGGGGAGGCGATGAGACAGCCCGGCTCAAGCCCCTCCCCGGCGGCCCGAGGAGCCCGGCGCGCCGCTATAAATCGCCTCGGCGGAGCCCCGCTACAGCGCTGCGCGGCCGCGGGTTGGGGTTGGTACTGGGCTGTGTGGGCTGCTCCGCCTACACCGGAGGATGCAGCTGGGCGAGCCGCTGCTGGCGGCGGCGGGGTCCCTGCCAGGCGCCCCCTTCTACCCGCTGGAGGGCGGTGGTCGCGGCGGCGGGAGCGGCGCGAGCGGCGCAGTAGCGGGGGCTGGCGGCGGGACCCGCGGGCCGCCACCCCCACGACCGGGCTCGCCCTCCCGTCTCGACTTGGACAAGACGCCCAAGAAGTTCGGGGCGGCCCCCGCCATGCTGGGGGATGCGGAGGCGGGCGAGCCGTCCTTCGCCGCCCCCAAGCCCGACGGCCGCAAGGCCACCCCCTGCGGGGAGGAGGAGCTGCCCCCAGCCGCCGCCCGCTACTCCATGGACAGCCTCAGCCCCGAGCGCTACTACCTGCAGTCCCCCGGGCCGCCCGGCGCCGAGTTGGGGGGGCCCTGCGCCCTCTTCCCCTACCCCCCGTCGGCGCAGCACGGCACCGTCTACCAGCCGCCCGGCGGGCCCCGCTACCCCTACGGCTCAGTGCTGTCGCCGGGCGGCTTCGCGGGCGCGGTCTGCCCGCCCGGCGGCCGGGGGCAGTTCGGCGGCGGCGGCGGGTACCAGTACGGGCAGGCGGCGGCAGGCGGACCCCTCTACGGTCCCTACCCGTCTGCGGCGGGCTCCTGCGGCGGGCTGGGGGCGCTAGGGGTGCCGGCTGCCGGGTCGGGGCTGCGGGCTCAGGTCTTCCTCTGCAACCGGCCCCTCTGGCTCAAGTTCCACCGGCATCAGACGGAGATGATCATCACCAAGCAGGGCCGGTAAGTGGGCAGGAGTTGGGCCGAAATGGAGGGATGTGATGGTGGGGCTCCCGGGGCCGCGCCGTGCTGGGCAGGAGGTGCGGTGCGCGCCGTCCCCGTCAGTGGTGTCTCCGGCCCGGGGATGCTTTTCCCGAAAAGTGCCTCTCCCAATTTCCATTCGTGGCATGAGGTGGGGGTCGGTCGGTGATCGCTGCCTGCCTCCCTGGTGTCTTCGGGGACGTGAGTCGGGACAAACGGCACCACATCGACTCCATCTGCCGCCGGGGAGCCCGCGCCCCCTCCCCGGCTCACCACACATGCGGTGTGTTTTTCCTCCCCAGGAGAATGTTTCCTTTCCTGAGCTTTAACATCACCGGCCTCAACCCCACGGCCCACTACAATGTCTTTGTGGAGGTGGTGCTGGCGGACCCCAACCACTGGCGCTTCCAGGGGGGCAAGTGGGTCACCTGCGGCAAAGCCGACAATAACATGCAAGGTACGTGTGGGGTCTCCCCGTGGGTCGCCTTCCCGCTGCGGGGGCTTCCCCACCCCCAGTATCCCGCTGCGGGTAAAACGACTTTTTTAAGGGCGTTTTGCAACTTTTTATTTCCCTCCCCTGCCCCGCCGCTGGCCGTGGCACACAGCGACGGTGCCCGGCAGCCGCTTCACCGGCTTCTCTTCCCCAGGCAACAAGGTGTACGTTCACCCCGAGTCGCCCAACACTGGGGCCCACTGGATGAGGCAGGAGATTTCTTTCGGGAAACTGAAGCTAACGAACAATAAAGGTGCTAACAACAACAACGCGCAGGTAAAAGGGGGTGGGGTGGAGGGGAGGGGTGTGGGGGGGTTAGTTGGGGTGGCAGGCTTGAGGGGCTCTTGATAGTGCAGCTGGGAGAGCCCTGGGGTTTTGGGGCTTTACAGCATTTATTTAATCAATCAGCTAGATCGCTGTTCTTGTGCCTTGTCCCCTTATTTAACTGATTGTAGATCTTGTTTTCTAATTGTCTTTATAAGGAGAGTCAATGTCAGAAATAGATGTGTGAATTTCTTTGGTTTCAGCCAGTATCTCTATCTCCAGAGCTGCTCAGAAAGTGGGACCATAGTTGATAGCTCTTGATTTCTTGCATTTACAGGTTTTAGCATATTAGTAACATAGTGAAACAGGGCTACAAGCTGTGAATCATCTCTTAGCTTAAGTTTAGTTTAGCTTAGTTTAAGATTGTTCTGCTCCCAAGTAAAAAGATTACAATTTATATTAAGACAGTGTCAGGCTAATATAATAGATCTTTTAATGTTAGACATAATTTGTCTAAAGACCTTGCTTCTTCTGTGGTTCCTTCCAGATGATAGTACTGCAATCTCTACACAAGTACCAGCCCCGACTTCACATTGTGGAAGTGACTGAAGATGGTGTTGAAGATATGAATGATTCCTCAAAAACTCAAACATTTATTTTCCCTGAAACACAGTTCATAGCAGTTACAGCATATCAAAACACTGATGTAAGCATGGATATATAAAATGACAAAATACAATTGTCTTGTGGGTTCAACATCTCATTGTACTATATTCTGCTTTCACTTTTAGATTACTCAGCTCAAAATTGACCATAATCCTTTTGCAAAAGGCTTCAGAGACAACTATGACTCGTAAGTACACTTCTGTCTTCTCTTGCAGTTGTCTCTATCTCGGAGGCATGATTCTGGCTGGAAATGTGTGTGGGACAGTTTTTCTTTAGAAGGCACTTTAGGTATTCAGAAGTGTTATTACTTACTTTGCTATCTGATGTACTTCTTTCAAAGACAAAAATGTTACTATATTGTTTTGATGACAAATCATCAAAGCCTTCTAGCAGGCTTCTGAATTTTGGTAGAAAATCTGTACTAGCAGAACCTAGCTGGCCTGCAGATTGGCAGTAGTGTATCAAGTATCTTTACAGAGCCAGGCAGCTTCAAATAATCAGCAGAGTTGCCTATTGCTCAGTCTCCAGCATCAAATGGCCTCTGAAAAGCAGGATCTGTATGTAATACAAGGACGGTTTCTGTGAGGAAAGTGCTGCACCCCACTTAGAATAAGTTGGCTGGCAGAGAACAGTGTCTACTCAGAGCAGCATTGCTATAAATTTTATAAACTACTCTAGGAAACCAACCCGAACTCCTAAATTGTAGAAAAATGATCATCCAGTTAAACCTAGTTGTGATTCTAAGAAATAACTGTTTCTTCCCATCTGTGTTTTTGTTTTATGGTTATCCCAGAATCGTGAATAACAATACTCAGTGTTTTTCTTTTATGTTGTAGCATGTACACAGCTTCAGAAAATGACAGATTAACTCCATCTCCCACGGATTCTCCTAGATCTCACCAGATTGTCCCTGGTGCCCGATACAGTGTGCAACCGTTCTTCCAAGAGCAGTTCGTCAACAACCTGCCCCCAGCCAGGTTTTACAATGGTGAGAGAGCTGTCCCTCAGACAAATGGTTTGCTCTCCCCGCAGCAGAACGAAGAGGTGGCCAGCCCTCCTCAGCGGTGGTTTGTTACGCCTGTACAGCAGCCCAGTGCCAACAAACTGGACATGAACTCCTATGAGACGGAGTATTCTCCTAGCACCTTGCTCCCTTACAGCATTAAATCTCTCCCTCTTCAGACATCCCATGCTCTGGGGTACTACCCTGACCCAACATTTCCATCTATGGCAGGCTGGGGGAGCAGGGGCTCTTACCAGAGAAAAATGACAACAGGATTACCTTGGACCTCCAGAACAAGTCCTCCAGGTTTCTCTGAAGATCAGCTTTCCAAGGAGAAGGTGAAAGAAGAAATAGGCTCATCCTGGATAGAGACTCCACCCTCTATAAAATCTCTAGATTCAAATGATTCTGGGGTCTACACGGGCGCTTGTAAGAGAAGACGGCTCTCCCCTAGCACTTCCAGCAACGAAAATTCCCCAACTATGAAATGCGAGGACATTAATGCTGAGGACTATAGCAAAGACACTTCAAAAGGCATGGGCTACTACGCATTCTATACTAGTTCTTAAAGCATCCTTTTATTCCAATTGGCTATTTTTTTTTTCAGGGTGGCCTTGTTTTTTTTGCATTACAATTGCCAAAAAGACTCTTGCCTTCCACCTTGAATTGTGTGCAATTCTAAAGAAGGTGCCAAAGCTTTTTGACTGGTGCAGGTAACGAAGTAGGGAAAGAGCAAACTATGATAGAATTCTTCCCCTCTTTTAGAAGGAACCGTATGTGAAAGCTGTAAGCAGGAGTGTAAACTTTTACAATGTGGCTTATTTATTGGAGACACTAAAGTGTACAGTTTGGCTTGACTCAGAAACCTGATGAAATCCATGCACTCCTGAGCAAGGAAATGGGGGTGGGGTGGTGGATCCCAAATTTAATTTTCTTCCCTGCCTGCCCTATTGATAAGAGGGGGTGGGCTTGCAGAAAGCTGCACAAATGCTATGTTCTGCTTTAGACTGAGCTGGCTTCTTCAACCCTTATCTGTAGCACAGTTGGCCAAGTCGGATGTTACTCAGCTAAGGCTTTTCTTGGCAGAAAGAAGATGGCCAAAATAAGGACTGATTGCAAGGCAGAATTTTGACTTGAAGGTCTTGTGCTAATGATGGGGTTAAAATGACCAAACCTGACTATTAGTTTAGAACTTGCATTAAAAAAAAAACCTCCATCCCAAAAGCCTAACCTTTATTGAGGTGGCCAAAAAAGTGTACAGTTGTGTTTTGTCTAGGTACACTGTAGAATACTGTGGAATAATGTATAAATAGCTGACCTCTAGCTGTTGAGTCAGAAGGACCTTCAGTGGTGCTTTGAACTTCAAAAATTTTTTTTGGCTATTCAAACTTAGCATATGGAGCATTATGAAAATCATGAACAAATTTCTCTATGTGTGTGTAAAGTGACTTTTTTCAGCTGCCTTGTACAAAACTGGAAGTGATGTAATTTATCCACTCTTCTTGCCTATAGTTTCAGCCATTTTAACCTGATCAACCCTAGCGCCCTGGCACTCAAAACTCCTCCCAACACAACTTGGTTCTGTTTTCTTTTTCTGTGTACATAGTAGTAATTTTTAATAAATGTTGTGGGGCCAGGGATGAGTGTGGCGGTGGCTCTCTGCCTCTTCTTTGCCTCTATTGAGTGTCCCCGTAGGTGGGGGGGAGGAGGGAGTCTAATCCCTAGGGGCTCAATTGTCTCGAAGTCTAGCCATTCCTTGCCAAGTTTCTCTTTGCTGCTTCAGCCCTGGCACCGTGTTCGTTTGGATGCCGCTATCTCTGTGCAGTGGTGGCTGGTGTTTTTTTTGGTTTTTTTTTTTTTTTAACATTTAATCGTTGTTTGCCGCAGTTCTTTTATTCATCCGCCCCTGGCTCGCTCCGAAAATCCGACGATACTTTTTTTCCCGTCGTCGTCCCACCCCCCCCCCACCCCGGGGCTGGGGGAGGCGGAGGTGTGAGTTTAGTCCTCGTCCCGGGGAGCGATTTGTGAACTCGGCGGCTCACCTCGCCCAGCAGCAGCGGGGCTGCCCCCGCCGTTTCCCGGAACGGGGGAGAAATTCCCTTAGTCGCTTATCTGAGGGAGAAAGCCCCTCTTGGCGATCAACTGACTCCCGGCTGCCGCGGCAGCAGGACTTTTTCCGAGGATATGCAGGCAGTAATGGGATTAAACTGCAAACAAAATAAACCAGGGGCTCAGGCCGGGGAGGTAAAGGCATGGGGGGAGCACTAGCAGCGCCCCCCCCCGGGCGGCTCCCCCTGTCCGGAGCGGAGAACGGCGGATTTCCGAGGAGATTTCGATCGGCTCTCTCGGCTCTTTGCTTCTCGGTGCGAAGCTGCGGCTCTGCGCGTCGGCAAGCGAAAGAAACCGGTGTCCTGCCGGCTCCCCCCCCTGCAGAAGGAGCCACATCCTATCTGGGACAGGAGGGGACTCGTGATAATCTTTAAGCTATTAGGGACGGGATTTTTAATTTTTTTCCTCTTTTCCCAATTTTTTCTTCAAGGCGGGGGGGTGAATACCCCTTCCTGGAAAAGCCTCCCCAGGTGGGCAGGTTGTCCCCCGTTCCCAGCCGGGGGGTGCGGTGGCACACCGGCCGCAGCTCGCCCGCCCTTCCCGGGGCTGCGAACACCAGTGACGAAGCGTTCAGGAGCACGATTCCGTCGCAGTGTGCTGTTAAAAGCTGTATATTTTTGCACCGCACGGTAAAAAAGAACTTAATACTTGTGAAAAGTCCTCACACTGTTTAATAAGAAACATAAGTGCCTGCCTGGCCCCAATTAACACCTTGTGATTATTATGCATTCCTAAAATGGGGTGTCAGACGCCAAATTGTGAATAAAGGTATCTAATTAATCTTCATAGGATGACACCGATAAACAACTCTATATTTAAGCAAAGATCAAGGAACTGAAAGCTTCTTATTTGTTTACATTAACAGAAGATAAAGTTAACTACCTTTGCACTTTGCTTCGTAATGTGATTTACTGAGGCAAACAGCCGGGTCCGGGTGGAGAGCCTCAGCGGGCTTTTTATCGCGGGTCTGGAAGGAGGATGAGTACCCCTTCCTCCCCGGCCCGGACACCCGCGGGCGAAGCGGGCGTGATGCGGAGAAAAGGCGGGCGGAAAAGGCTGTCTGGAGAAACGCTCCCGATTTCGGTAACTCTCGCATGAAAACTGCATGCGACTTTGAAACGACGGCCGGACGGGGATGGGGGGGCAAGCAGGATCGGGGCGGGGGGGGGAAATAATTAAATAAACCCGGTTATATACACCGTTGTGAATTGTAAGCTGCAAAAATCTAGTGAAGGGAAGTCCTTGCTGCCGGCTGGGAAACCGTCCGCTACAGCTCCCCTCCATGCAAGCAAAAGGCGCCAGCTCTGCCCATCCCGACTGGGGGCACCGCTCCTCATCCCCCGTCCGGACCCGCCTGAAAAGGGGGATGTACCGGTGTCAGCATTTGAGGCCGCTCCCCGCGAATTATCTATTCTCGGGGTCATTTCCCCCCTTTCAGGCTGGGTACTCCGCCTGCGCTTGTTTCCCAAAGCCCTCACGGCGAGGTGAGAAAGGCGGCGGAGCAGGGCTTGTCCGAGGGATCTAGGCCGTTCCTCGCCAAATATTCTGTATTTCGGGGCTTTTTCGTTAAAGCAGACCCGGCAGCCCATCGCCTCTCCCTCTTGAGCTCTTTGTAGCGGCACAGCGGGAGCAACCCTCTAGGTTTGTAATATTATTAATTTCCTCCCCCCCAACGAAACGTCGTCCCTCACTGCTCGCCCTAAATTGTAAACCCGAGGCTTCACACCCCGGCCCCGAAAGGAAACGACGCCGAGAGCTTTCTTGTCCCGACGGCGTCTCCTCGACACCCCTCGGGAGAACAAGGTGGGGAGGACGGCGCAGGTGGGTTTTTTTGGTTTGGGATTTTTTTTTTTTTTTCCCGGGATGTTTTCGAGTAATGAGATGCGGTGGTGTAGGGAGTTTTACTTTCGCTCTGAATTTCTGCTCCCACCCTCCTTCTCAACGCCGCGTTTCACTACCTGACCGCTTCTTTCCTCCTCCTCCTCCTCCTCTCTGAGGCGAGGGGGGGTTTGGGGGTTTCCCCGGGACGGTTATTTTTACAGGTCGCCTCAGGACTGCCGGGGGCGGCGGCCGAGGCGGGAATAGGCCCCAGTGCCGTCTGCGGTACCGTTAACGCCTCAAAAATGTCCCCTCCCGCCGGGACTACCGGCTGGGTGAGCCGGCGTTGGGCGGCCGTGGAGCCCCGTCCCCAAGGGGAAAATGGCGGCGAGGGGCTTGAGGTGACGAAGATGGGGGCCCGCTGGCCCTTCCCTTGCGCCCGCCCGCCTCATGAAATGGGGTCTTGTCGCCACCGGTGCTATTATTATTATTCGACCCACATAATTTTATTTTTTTTTCATATACAAGCCCCATTCCCCAGCCCCGTGAGGTATCCAAAGCCCGCTCCTCCCCTTCCAAAAATCTCCATAGCCCTGTTCATAATATGAGTATGGATGGGTAATATAACCACTAATCTAATCCTTATCGGCAGGATTTTTAGTGCCTGCTGGATATCACAAATATATAATCCAGGGAGAATGACATTAGGCTGAAATTGTGGAGCGCAAAATATGATTTGAATAAAATGATAGGGTGGTATCTAATATGTCCTTTAGGGAGTACTATATTCTGAGCTGTCACAACCGATTGTGTAAATAGACAAGACTGAAAGATGTGATCCTAATCATATTGATGAAAGACCAAGCGCAACCAGAAGGGACTCACTAGGAATATAATTAAATCCTCATCTGGGGAGGAGGAATCCTCTGTAGGCTTTCCTCTAACCTACTGCCCTCTCCCCTGTTTTCATTTCGGAGTCATATAAAAAGCAGGGGAGGAAAAGGAAATAAAGGAGAGGTGGAGGGCTGGGTGGCGTGCCTGCCTGAAGGGACTGTGTTAACACAAGGAGTGCTGTGTGGGAAGAAGGTAAATCTGTAGTCCTGACCCTGAATAAAAAAATAAAAGCATAACTTTGCTCACAGGCTTAACTACCTGCCTGGGGAGGGTTTTCACCTGAGTGATGTTAACCAGGTGCAGGAGGCCTCTGTGTCTGGAGAAGGAGCCTCTCCAAGCCAGGTTTTAACCACCAGCTCGGCCCCAGCCTTATGAACAAAATTTACCCTTCTGTTTGTTGTATTCCATTTAGTTTCCATCTGCAGCAGGAAAGCATTTCTTCCTGATAATATTTATTAGCAAAGGGGTTATTTTCCAAGCACATCACCAGTTGATTCCTGTCTGACCCTTACAGCTGTGGTCTCGGACTGCTTTTCAGTAGTGTAGTGCACAGGGTGAAGTGGCGTCAGGAGGTTTGTCTTCCCCGCATGTGCTGATAATCGCTTCACACAAAAGAAATACGTTATCTACTGCTATAAGGGGACCAACCTGGTTTGACCATTGTCCCTCAAAAGATGGTCAGAGAAGATGGAATGGGCCAACGTTCCATTTTTAGTCCCTGTCTTGGCACTAAAACCAGGCTGTCTACTTTTCAAGATTTTCTGCTTTTGGGGAAGGCATTGAACAGATGCATTTTCCTAATGCGTAACACCTTTTGGCTTATACCACTAAGATGAATTCAAGCTATGAATTCCTGAATTCACATGATGATGTTTGAAGCTTGGAAAGCAGCCTGTCTTCTTCATCCTGCTACTGTTTAAAGTCAGGCTTCCTTTGAGTGTTTAAAAACCAAATCTAATCTCATGTTTTTAGACTTTTTAAAAAGTTAGTCTTTTATCAGCAAGCTCAGGCAAAGAGCAAGGTTATTTCCTTCCACTTGGAATGTTCTCCATGGAAAGAAAAGGCTCCAAAGGCAACATTCAGTTGTTCAGTTCTCTTACAGTGGGGCATGATGTCTGTAAGTGAGGGAAGGATGCAGGGAGTTGAACGTGAGTTGAGAGCATACAGGGCTTTTTATAAGTCCATATTCTCTTCTGCTGAAGTATGAGCTCTGAATTTTTATGGTTTACAGAAGGATTCCTATGGTTGAAGTAGGCACTGCTAAAGTGGTTGTAACGTAAAATAGAATCCTTCTAACAGGTTTGGGCACTAGTTGTTAAAATTCATGGAATGGCTATAATCCCATTTGTCCATAAAGCAATACAGTCTATGTAAATTGCTTGGTATAGTTGCAAATTTCCTTTGAGGAGGGAAACAATCCATCTTTATTTTTAACATAAATTATATCCTATACAAAAATTCTGAATAGACTAATCCTAGACTGTTCCTATAGGAAAAGCAAGCATACTTAGCTATCCGGTTTTAGATTCTGCTGTCTTCCTGTTCAATAAACTGGTAGCAACATTCTGGCTATTCTTCTGGGGAGACAAATTCTTTAGAAACTAACTGGTTTGTAATGTATTAGCACCTGCTTGTTCTTAGTGGTAAGTTCTCAATAGCAGAAATGTTACTACGTTCCTCTTCTTACTTCCTATGCCTAGTAGCAATATAAGAGCATGATATTCCTGCCCTAATGAAGGTATAATTTGAGCAAGGAGATCTCTTAAACTGGTGCTTCAGAAGACGTGTCAATGCAAAGAAGATTTTTCAGGAGCTATTCAAAATGGCAGATAAATTTTATCTTCTCTTATTCCAGATAAGACAGACAAAGCCTCACCTGTGTAGCCCAGGCTCCACTGATACATTAAGTAGCTTACTTTATGGTAGCTTTGTGTTTTATGTCTCAAGATTATTGTTAACCCAGTTCTTCTGTAACTTCTTTCAGCAAAGGCAGGATTCTGCTCTGCTGCCTTCACATTGCAACTCCTTTGCAGGATCATTTGAGAGGAAAGATTATGTGCTTTTTTTTTTTTTTTCTGGATAGAAATGTCTTCGATCCATAAGAAAAATTACAGCAAAATCTGTGACATTTGAATGGTTCTGGTTTTACTCACAGAAAGAGTAAGGTTCCTAAAGTTCTTGCCAGCAATGATCTGAATAGCAGATAAATCTGCATTGTAAAGCTCCATTTCAAATGTGCAATACATTTCTCTACTTGATCTGCTTAAATTATATGTACATAATAAACCTCTGGAAATGGCTGCTGTCAGGATGGGCCAGTGAGTAGGTTTAATGGATTGGAAGTGAAGACTTGGGTTATTTTTCAGTCAGATCAATTCTCTAATTCAGTTCATTGTACAGCAGCAGAAATGCTTATGCTGGCACTCATCAGAAAGAAGAAATAGAGCAGCATGTAAGAATGAAAAACTTACATATTCCTGCCAGGGGTGCTGGTGACTGCTTTCATCAGTTTAGGCAGTAGTACTCATAATTTTTTTTTTTTTTTTTTTGTCTAATGCCTGTGTGGTGAAACCAGTACTGAAAATTGTGGCCAGTTCAGGTACCAGTCTTAAAAGCATTTAAGGAGATTGGTATAAATGCCTTGTCTGGGAAGTGGTGAAGGGATTTTCTGATCTGGTTGAGATACCACAGTGGTACAATCACAGCGCTTGTGTAGCTATGGGAGTATGATGGAGCATAGGGTTACAGCAACTCTCAGATCCTGAGCAGTTGTCCATGGGCACACATGCTCCATTTTCTATGGTTAGGTGCAGTCCTTTCCTGATTTCATTCCCATAGGTGTTAGAAAACATGGACTCCCTGGTTTTGCTGTGCTGCAAAAACCTTAATTATTGAGTAGTATAATGGAACACCCGAATGCAGGTTCAGCACACAAAAACTGTGATTTTAGTGTGGGTTCAATTTTTGTTTCTGACATTCCCGTTGAGTGAGAATCCTTAAGGAGATTGAATTTCCCTGGAAATGGCCTCAAATATTAGGAGTTCCAGAGCAGTGTCTTTGATGAGCAGCTGCAAGAGAGATGCTCTGTAGCAGGCTGCTTTTTGTTTCACATTTGGAGTGATCACCTAGAGGAACGAGGTGTGTGTTTGGCTCTAATACATTACACTAGAAATGAACAAACAAACAATAAGTAACAGAGTTATTTCACTGGAGTTAAAAACCCCACCAAACAGCACAACCATTGATAGGATTGTTCTGAACTGTGGAATGCTGACTGATTTCTGCTAGGCTGGACTGTGGGTGTTTTTGTTAAGTGGCTAAGGTAGTTGCCTGTGTCCCCCCCTGGTCTGAGTTATACTGAGTCTCTGTAGGGAAGCATGGAGCAGACAAGATCAGAAACAGAGCCCTTCTGGTGTTTTCTCAACCCACCAAGGGACTGGAGATTAAAGCAAAACAAAACAACCCCAAACATGAATCTCTTTTCTTTTTGGTGAGGTATTTAACAAGGCAACTTGTGTTCCTCCAGCTATTCACTTCAATCAGACTTGATCTGCATCATTCTCCAGGCTGGTATTAATATTGTTATGCTGAGAGGTGCTAATGGCCACCCATAATATTTAAAGGTCACCAAAGTATAGAGTGAAAATACTCTATAGAAAGACTTAAAGATTGGCCATAACCATACCTAAAAAAAAATCCTGATGGAGACTAAGTGAATTAATTATCTCCTTTGTCTAACAGCTAAAGCTTTCGGTCTCCTCTATTAGAACAGAGGTTAATAGCTAGGCCAAAGCATCTCAACTCTTATGGTGTGTCTGAAGATGAAGCTATGGGAGGGGGTTTGAGCTGATTTAAGGTTCCATTCGGTGCTGAGAGCAGAGAAAGGTATTTATCCTCCCATAGCCTTTCCTGTTTATGTTTGGCTTGGGGGTTCACTTCTTACCTTGTACCAGATGTGGGGCTCATCAAACCCGTCGTGTGAGTCAATTCATTTTACAGACTTGGCAGAAAGGAGTGCAAAGGAGAGGGCAGGATTACATGATCAGGACTGGTGGAGAAGGGAGTTGCAAGCAAACACCCAGAGACTATAGGAAGAAAGAGGGCAGGATTTGGCTTAATTTGTGAAATTGCAACTTTATCATTCAAAGAGATAAAACTCTCTCCTTCAGATTAAATAGTGTTTCCCCAGGCTGCTGGAATAAATGTTTTATTACTGCCTTTCTGTTCCGAGGGTCTAGAAAGGCCAAGGTCTCTGGGAAACAATTGCAAAGCTGTTCACTGTGTCATGGCTTTAAGAAAAGTGGGATGATCAGGTAGGAGGAGGTGACTGAAAACACAATAATGTGGATATCACTGGGGGTGTGTGACCTTACTATATAGTAATGATCACCCAAATTTACCTCTGCAATGAATGACATGCCTCTCAGGATAGGTTTCCGAGGGCTAATTTGGGATCAAGGAGACATGTGTTAATTATTAAGATAAGATATTAAGCAGCCACAATACCTAACTGTGGGAAATGCACTATATAAACTGAAAATAATAAAAAGGTAAAACGTAAATAAATGGACATGCCAACAGTGCTGGGAAGAACCCAGATTGTGAGCTAATTTCTGTAACACTAAATTTCAAAGGGGACATTGCAAAAGTGAAACTGGTTTATGATATTAAAAAGTTATTATTTAAATTCCATTTTACTAACCCTTTATCTACCTTTGTTGGTAGGGAAGAATTGCCTCTGAAGCAGATATTTTTACAATTTTAGGGAGACCTTCCCTTTCTCTTCCTCTTCTCACTATAATTTCTCTTTTCTGAGACCTACATATCTCTAGCTAGGACAAATGTAGTTGAAGATCATTTGACTTGTAAAATATACCTTGCCTGTGAGAAGATGTTTCTTCTATCAGTTGGAGGAAGCTACAGTTGGAGAAAGCTACAATCCAGTATGTGAGTACGGAGTTGTGCTATGAAGAGTAATTTGAGAAACTTGAGAAACTAGAAGGCCATTATTAGGGACTGACTGATTGAGACATAGTACTTAATATGCTACATGGGCAGCAATGTGTTTGTTCACTGTCATCTCACAGGACACTTGGAATCTCCAGCCAACTGTAATTGAGAGGAGAGAGAGATAAGTGTAGAATTGTGTGGTGGTCATGCATACAGTTTGAGTGACTTGCAAAAATCTTCACTGAATATCACTGAATTTTTTTGGAGTTGGAAGGG